>CM075007.1:19559974-19571716 GCA_037576675.1 Pangasius sanitwongsei | reverse complement strand
AATCCATTGCGGTGGTGTATAAAGGCAAAATCACAAAAACTCTGTCATTGTCCAAATACTTCCGGACCTGACTGTATGTACCTTAAATGGGTACATTGACATACATACATACTTCACAAGTACCCTTGAGGGTACTATTCTATTAACAAGAAACAAACAAGAAATATATGAAAACAGCATAGAGTCTGGGAGTATTTTTTGGAGAATTGACTCATGCTGCTTATTTTCAGTCTAGTCAATCTGTTACAGAGGTGAGTTCACACAAGTCACACATACCAGCAACAGGAAAGCTTTTTTTATACATACTGTGTAGTACATGTCTAAGAAGAGAGAGAGGTAGAAATAGAATCAGTAAACAAGGGAAGATCATTAGCCTTTGGTGTGAAAAGTGGCTTCTAGGGCACAGAGTAGGAGCTGTCTCATTTTTCTGTTGTCTTTCACAGTAGCTCTGTGTGTGTGTGTGTGAGACTGACTGTGTGTCTAATGCTTTCTACACACAGTGAGATCTCCAGCAGGCACTGACTGTGCAGTCTGGGTTACAGGTGGTTGGTCCAGTTCCAACACACAGCTTCAGGGGCAACACATAATATGTCTTCCTCTCCAATTTACACCACACACCCTCTCCTTAAATTTGTGTGTTTTCCCTTTCTACAACACACACACACACACACACACACACACTCTGAGAAATATCCTCCTCTGTGGCACTGACCTACCTGATCTCATCCCCTACAGACCTGTTGTTACTGTGTGCATTAATTGGTCAGTGTGGGATGCATCAGTGGGGGACACAGGTAGCTGTGTTGACTTGTGTGTATGTGCGTTTGTTGGGAGAACTGGATGTACAGTTACAGATAAAATTGTTCAGTAAAGCTAAGGTATTATTAAACACTAACAGATGTGCACTGCGCTCTCTCTCTCTCTCTCACTCTCACACTCACACACACACACTCATGCAAACAACACTTATCCATTATGACAAAACTGGCAGGCAGTAGGAGGTTGTTTTTGTCAAATTTGTTGTTTTCTTTTGGAGGCAGTGCAGGCGGATGCGTGGCCTTCAGAGACATCCAGGTGGCTACAGTCCTAATTAGACCCGAGGGTTTTGGGAAAGGGAGGAGCCAAGCCCCTGTAATGATTGATGCCAGCAGACATACTTTGAAAACCATCTTCAACTCACATAGTGCTCCTGTAAACAGACATAGGTGACATGTCATCCTCATGCTTCATAGACTGGGTTCTAGCCCATAAAATACAGAACTCCTGCAGGACATAGAGACAGACAGGCAGGAGGGAAGGTCAGTCCCACATGCCTCCTATATCTTCGTGAATGATACAGTCTGCCTGACACATGCGAGAGGGGGTTTAAAGCTATGGGTTTGTTGGGAATAGAAGGCACTACTGCTGATTTGTTGCCTCTTTCTGAGTGATTAAGGCAGCATGACTTGAGAAAACGTCATGGCATTGGACGAAGGGGCAGCTTGTTTAAACCTTCGAAAGTTCATGAAAAGGTCACATTGACTCCCATCATGTGACTTGAGACCTAGCTTGCAATAATTTCTTTGTTAATAAATGGAATTTGCTTATGGAATGGTAATTAAGATGGTATATTTGAAATCAAACAATTATTTTAATGGGGATTTGCAACAGGACGTGGCCTTAGTGATCTGTACAATGAGATACTGGGCTTGATACTGCAGGTTAGACATCCATCCATTGAAATGGATTTTATTTCTGATGCCCAGACTGTTAGAATGACCCAAATACCCAGACAACAATATCAGATCCCAAACAGTGTGGCCTGCCATAATGAGGCTGAAATTGAAAATCCAAAACTAGACCAACTTCTGTCATAGAAAACATAGCCTAGTGAAAATAAGGAAGTATGTAATATCACTTGAAAACAGCCATGTTTCCTTATTTCCTGGCCACCTTAATCATTTATACACCAACACTGCATTGACAGTTGGGTTTGCATTTTTGCATTGAGTTGAAATTGTTTAAGGTCAGTTTCATACTCCATCAAGGGTGTATCTTGTCTCCATTTCTGTCTGGGGTTTTCATGGACAGGATTTCAAGACGTAACCAAGGTTAGAGAGGTGTCCAGTATCAAGGGGCTACAAGTAACATCTGTGTTATTTGCAGATGATACTGACCTTTTAAAACATTTTGCTGCTGAGTGTGAAGCTGGGATGAAAATCAGTACCTCCAAGTCTTAGGTCATTGTTCTCTACTGGAAAGGAGTGGGATGCACTTCAGGTGTGGGGAGAGTCTTTGCTCCTGGCAGAGGAGATCTTGGGATCTTATTCATGAGTAATGGAAAAAGAGAGTGTGAGACTGACAAACAGATCAGGTCAGCAACAGCAAGGAGAGCTCAACAAATAGAGCTGCTGTTCCTCCGAACAGTTAAAGCCAGTTAAAGTGGTTTGGGCACGTTACAAAGACACCCTCTGGTCAGCTTCTGTTAGAGCTGTTTCAGGAACATTCCATTGGATAGATGCCCCAGGGAAGACCTAGGATCTGGTGGAGGGATTACATCTCACAGTTGGTTTGGCAATGTCTGGGGATCCCCAGGAAGAGCTGGAATCTGTGACTGGGTATAGAGAAGTCTGGACCGACCTTCTCAGCCTGTTGCCACCATGACTCCCCACCAGGAAAAGCAGAAGGAAAATGAATGAAAGAAAGAAAGTTGTTTTTAAGAATTTAATTGACTGCCACAATCAAACTTATCATACAACACCATAGCCAGTGGTTTCACTCCATTTGGTAATTCACGTGAGCATTTGGAATAGCCTTAGATAATTATTATTGTGATATGAATTACAACAAATGGGGAAGAATCTAAGTTAATGACTAATATAACTCCTAATTCTGAACAGAAAAGCTCTCCTTCCACTCAGGGTTATCCTCAGTGTAAACAGTAATGCAATGTAACATTAGCACAGTGGCACAGCTAAGAGTATCTCATTATATCTCTATGGTGATGAGTCAGGGCTGCCCGCAGGTGGCTCCATTAAACTGTCTGAGCATAAATGGTAATGCATCTAATAAACACTGGCAGCACAGCATGAGCCCACTGTCAGAGCAAACCTGCTTGTGCCCCCTGTACACCCTGCTTCACTCCAATTAATCTGCACAGGTGAAGCTTTTGGGTGTGGATGTGTAACACTTTCTACCCCATCCATCAATGGATAGGGACCACCCTATGACCACTGCTGACAAGATACCATTTGGGTAGTGGGCCATTATCAGCACAGCAGTGATGCTGACCATGGTGTGTGACATGAGTATGAGTGGATGGAAGTGAAGTGTAGGTCTAATAAAGTGGCCAGTGTTCTCTTACTGGCCACTTTATTAGACACTCCTACACAGTTTATCAACTTTTAGGTGTCCAGTTAGATAGTATAGTTCACAGGTTCCCAGCCTTGGTCCTGGAGAACCCACTATCTGTATTGGTGTTTTCCCTGCTGTAACACACCTAATTCAACTAACTAGCTAATTAGCAGCCCTTGCTGAGTTGAAATAAATGTGTTAGAGCATGGAAACAATAAAATGTGCAGAACGGGGTGTTCTCTCAAGACCAGGGATGGGAACCTGTCCTAGCTAATCTTTTTAAATGAACAAATCTTTTACTTTGTTTTTTTAATTTAATTTTTTAAAGTGTTTTGTTTGGTGTTTAAAATCCTGGCAACACTGCTGCACCTGATATGCTCATACCAGCTCAAATGACACACAATACCATGCCACTGCAATGCCAGTGCTGCTGATGTGATGGAAATGGATGGTCAGCGGTGGTCCTATGGAGGTCCCTTTCTGTTGATGTACAAGGTAGAGTGGGATTGACAAATTGCATAGCAACAGATAGGCTACAGTCAGTAATTATATGTACAAGATTACTTTGTTTACCTGATTAAGGGCAAATGATTACAAATTAACATTTCATTGTATGTCTGTAGTAAACACTATTCCCTATGCATGTGAATAAGATGCAGTAGGTTTGTGTGTGTGTGTGTGTGTGTGTGTCCATCATCCGATTTAAACCCCATAGCACAGATCAGAGAGTCCGCAGTGGACAGGATTTAGACCCTTATTAGAATCCCTAAACATTTTCTCATTAACAAACCAGCTAGACCAACAGAGCACTTTGAACGTACACAAGTGTTGAAAAAAACTAATTGTGATTGTGGTCTGGTCTGCTGCCCGCAGGCTTCTGTCTCCTCTGAGTTCTCTGCTAGAGGTGAGCTGAACATTAATGATAATAACAGCGATATTAAAAGAAAAAAAAACAGAGTTTTTCCAGCCAAAGGTTCAATGCAGTGACCTCCATTCAAGCAGGAAAGGACCTGTGAGTCTGCTGCATTTAGATTCTGATGCTGTTAGTTCCTGTTAAACCAGTCTGGGAATTTTAAACCACCATTTCATTCAATGAGTTTCACATTTGGTTGACCTTTTGGCAGCAGAACTAGTGCCTTGGTTTATGATGCTATATATGGACTTTATACATATGGAGTTTCTTAAAGAAAGAAGTAAGGGATTTCTTGTTGGAGTCTTATTTTTGCAGAGACTTTCAAAAGTGACAGGGGATGTAGACAAGCCTTAAGCTGAAGATGGATATGCAGCATCAGCAGCACACCTGTGGGAAACCACACACACACACACACACACACACACACACACACACACACGCACACACACTCACACAAAATACTCACACACTTGACCTCACAGGTTTCCTGTAGAAGATGAAAGACAGTGTCGGGACACAGAGGATAAAGTGTTCCCTTCTTTGCTTCCTTCCTGTTTCATTTTAAGATATCAAACAGACTGATGCATGGACTATAAGTGTGCATGGTGGCTGGGAATCTGACATGCCAAAGCATCTGCCACTATAATCTGCCTCTAGATCTCTGATTATATTGCATTGTCATTCTATATTGGTTGGATGACTTCGTTGTTAGAAATGTCCTTGAGGTTGTTATAATGATGATGATGATGACTTTATATGTCATGACTGAACATTTGCTAACTCCGTCTTCCACACTTTACTTGCTCTGAGGAGATGTTTCCTATAACTCATAGAAGAAGTTCTGCATTTCAGTGCTTTATAAATATATATCATCAAGATTTACAATGGTGATAACTCTAGGGCTTGGAAAATATCACTATTGACAGTCTTCTGAAGCACCATTAGCCCTTCTGCCCAGAGTAATGAGCACAAATCTACAATCAGTCCTCTTATTGATCTCAGTATAGCATGAGTGTGGGGATGATTTTTATTCAATGGATCGCACTTTTACTGGAGCCTTTAATACAGCTCATCTCTAATTCATGTCTTTTATGAATTAGAGATGAGTGGCGCATATCAGCAATATGCTGTGATTGTCACAGTATCGTCATCATAAAAAATATTTCTTTGACACTCTGAATCTTATATTTCTCAGGGCATTGAGCATTTATATGATGTAGGCTTTATGCATGTGATCTTGAATTTCAGTTTTAATTCAGAGAGACACGTTCTCCCATTCTGTCTGTTTTTTTTCTCCCTCTCTCTAGCTCTCTCTTTCATTCTTTCTCACCGATTGTAATCATTTTGTATCATTTCTTCGGCACCATGATGTGTTCAACAGTAAACACGCATGGCATCTGAGTTATTCGCCTCATCAGTGTCTTATGAGTGCTACATTTCAATGTGGCTTGCTACCGGCACATTTATTAAGGTCTGTGCAGCAGACTGGCACCACTGCAGGGAGGGGAGAGTAACAGCAGTGGAGCTACAGGTCTTAATTCAAGAGCACACTATTTTATGTTCCCCCAGTGTGTGTATATATGGGTGTGTGTCAGAGAAAAAAAAATAGTGTCTCTGTGTTTCTATGTGGACCTTAGTGATTGAAAGAAGGCCCTGGAGCTCTGTGACAGTTTAGATGTCCATTAGAGGGTGGAAATCAGCATGTCATCTGCTGTAATTGCAACTGACTGCAGGATTGATGAGACTGCACTGTTGCTTTTTAAATATTTATACCTAGAGTCGAAGGAAGGTTGGTATACATTTAAAGTGCGCAGACAGAGAGAGAAAAGAGACAAAGGAGACATGGAGGAATGGGAGTGAACAAGAGAGGAAAGAGACTTTTCTCAGGGTGGTCAGGATGGCCGGAATAAATTCACTGCTCTGGCATGTCAGTTTCACGCTCTGGCTCTTCCAGCGTGCCAGCCCCTCTTTCTCCTCGCTCCTTATCTGGAGTTTCCTTTCAAAGGGATTATTATGTTCATGGCATCGCCAGTGCAGGATCCCAGAACAAAACAGAAAGGGCTGTACCATTCTCACTGCCTTTATCCAGTTGTTTTTTGGACAGATGGCCACTACGATGGACAGGCTTTTTAATGTTTGCTTTGTTCATCTCAGCCTGGTCTGGCGGTTTCACAGACACGCCTACTCCACACAAGGGCAGACTGAGATTTAGGCTCTTCTCTTTCTCTTTCTGTCCTTTTTCCACCCCATGCCAGCCTGCCAATGCACCTGCCCTTTTCTCTCTGCCCACTAGCCACCATTCTTTGTGGTTAATTGGCCTGTTCCGAAAGAGACCTGGCCACACCGAAGCATAGGATTACACCATGCTGCCCTAGAGATCTTCTGTCCATCTCAGTAATTGAGATGCAATTCAACTAAAAGGCTCTATAGAAGTATCTCATCCTGACTGTGGCCATGTTCCTGATTTTGACATAATTTGTTTCCCATGAAGAAGTCCAGTACATTTCTTCCTCTATAGTGATGTTCAAGAACCTAAGAACCATTTGACTCCTTTCTAACTTCTTTCTCTACTCCTATGGACCAGATTGGCCATAAAACCAGAGAATAGGGCTCTCAGAGTGAATCCATTGCACTCCTGGTCAAATTGGATAATAGAGTTATTTTACTCAAAGACATAGAGACACAGTTCCTCAGAGTGGAGGTGTGCACCTGGGGAGAATAATAGCCGGAAAACCAGTGATTCAAAGACTAGGGTTTTTGAAGGTTTGCTGTGAGTCTACAGGAGACAGGCAATGAAACTTGACTTCCAGTGTAGAATGATTTGTCTCTCTGTCTTTCACAGCGGTTGTTTCGGAAGTCCATGTATAATCATAGATCAAGATCACCGTGAGCAGCGTCTAAACCTCACCAGTGCATAAAAGACAATTACAAAAAAACGTTCAAAATTTATATCTTGGGGTGTGATGCAATGCCACCATGTGTATCCATGTATCCACCATGTGTTTTTAATTAAGATGCATGTGAGACTTTTAAATCCCAATTAGGCAGTTAATATTTTTGTTTCTGCCTGTCCATGACATTTTCTACTAAATTTAGTTGGTCCTATTTCCCTAAATATACACTATATGGCAAAAAGTATGTGGACACCTGACCATCACTTCTATATGTGCCCATTCCAAAACCATGGGCATCCTATACAATTATACAATTTAAACCACCATGACCCTGATCAGGGAGTTACTAAAGATGAATGAACTCTGTTCATTACTGTAAATGCACTTCCGTAAATGCACTGATCACATTCAACTTACTGAATGTGATCTTTCTTTGTCCTGTGAGCTTCATATCTACAAGCTTCATAACTCAAGTCAAGTCAAGTCAAGTGGAGTTTATTGTCATTCAACCATATACAGCCAGTCAGTACATAGTGAAATGAAACAACGTTTCTCCAGGACCAAGGTGCTACATAAGACAAACACAGAACAACACAGAACTACAAGGGACTACATACATTTGCATAAGTGCACAAGTGCAAACATGTGCAGATAGCCCAAGAGATTACAATGACTACTGGGATAGACAACGGGCACAGTACGTCCCAGTGCAGCGCTGACCAGTACACAGTTCTGTTTAAAAGTGAATCCAGTGACATTCGTGCAAAGAGTACAATATAAGTTGCTGAAATAGTGTAAACATAAGAAGTAGCAGCCTATGTACAGCATAATAAATATTCTAGCAGCATAGTGTAATGTGCAAAACTTGCAAAAGAAAATTGCAAGAGGATGGAGGATGCACAGATCTGATCACTCTCTCACATGAAAATAAAAATCTCTCACTCATGTGATATTTTTCTTCAACCTCTCGTCTTAACAGTCTCAACCAGATGTCATGTGAACCTTTCTGGCAAACTTTCTAAAAATAGTGCATATCATTCGTGTCTGTATTTGTATCTGTTTACAGCACATAATCTTCATTCCGAATAACATGTTTGTATTCGAATACATCCCTAGTATATCATCTGGTTTATCATACTCCATTCAGCAGAAACATACTATGCACTTAGAGCTTGACTAATTATTTGGACAGTGCATGAAGCTCAGCTTCTTGCTGTGTCTGGCAGCTCAGGAAAACACTCAGCTGGGACACTGCAGTCAAGCACATAAACAGTTTTTGAAAGATAAGCAAACTTCCATTCTTTCTCCAACAGCTGCATTCAGCATAAAACATGAGTCATAAATAATCACCAAGGTAATTCTGTCATAAATAATCACCAGGGTGCACAAACAACAAACAAACAACAGGATATGCTGAAGTAATGTCCCAGATTTTCCATGCATCATTTTAATATCCGACTGAGTTTCATGGGGTCTGTGATGGATGTTAAAAGGTGGTACTGCATTTATATAATACTGACTTGCTTCCTTTTAACCTGTCAAGGGCACAACCAATGAGAAATGCTGAAGATCTTCCTCATGCCTCTATTTTATACATCATCATGTCTACAACCTCTGAGAAAAGGCCAAGGCATAGATTACTTATATGTTGCTCTCATATTCTTGGATTAAGAAGGCATTATTCTATCCTAGCCTCTAATATGAAATCCTTGTATTTCATTTCCGAATCAATTATCAGAGCCAGTCTGGGAGTCTATGAATGAGGCAGCTCAATATATACGCCTTCAGGGAGCTTACCTAATTTAAAGTTCATCATACCTTTTCCTACTTTATAGCTTGCACCTGAGAAGCAGTGTCATTAGTGAAATGGAGGGAAAGTATGAGATATTTCTTCCTGACTCTGGTCAGATGGCTTTATAAAGGGATAAGATATTGTTAAAGCTGGTTGATCCTGGCCTGAGGAAAGGCAGGCAAAAGAGAGGATTTCTCTCAGTCTGTCATATTACTCTCAGCTCTCTTTCATTATCAGTGCTCTTAAATCTCATTTGAGGCCAAGGCTGCTCCCTGAGTTTCTCCAAAGTACCCACAGGGAGTGTGGACCTGTACCACAATATCAATATTGCACAGCTGAAACCTAATCAAACATCTACAAACTTTTTACTTATTCCTTTCTCAAAGTTTGACTTTGCCATATATTGTCTTTATAGCAACTTCGGGAATAAAATGCGAGTGCTAGAGAAGGTGACTGTGACCATAATAAAATCTAACAGTAAATCACTATGGCTTATGACAATGAAAAATGAGTTCAGAAACTTTGATGCATTATAAAGGACGATAGATCTGTATATGACATTACTTCTGTCTTCAACTAAACTCTTGACTTGTTGAAACCATTATATCATCAAAACAACCAAGTCTACAAAGGGCTTTTTAATGGTTCTATCATTTAAGTGATTGGCTGAAATGGTTGTAGAAGCAGAAGCGAAATCTGTCACAGTATGCTACTTTTTTAAATATATGAGTCACATGCCCTATAGGAAAATGTGTAGGTCTTGTAACATCAACATTGGGAGGCTTGGATTAAGGCATCTTTTGAAAAATCATCATCATACTAGCTTCAACAAAAGCTGGAGCAAAAGCAGATCATGCACCAGGATTCACACATTCACACATTCATTCTTATTAAATGCTAAGTGTTTTTTCACCTGAAACAAAAAGTTGATGCTATTGTTAGCAAAGATATTTATAAACTAGATAAAAACACAGGAGAAACTTGGTCCCATAGTGCGTCATACAGCTTCTGCAACAACCTGCTGTGAGCTTTATTAGACACATCAGTGTACAATGGGAAGCTCACTGCACTGTTAACGTATAACCTGTGTCTGATGTCTGATGTAAAGCATGTTTATTGTCTGACCACCTACATGGTCCAAAGGCAGCTGATGGGCTATTGTAGGAACTGACATGCATACGGGTCTGAATATCATAGCCTACATACAGTGGATATAAAAGTCTACATACTCCTGTTAAAATGGTACGTTTTTGTGATGAAAAAAATTAAACTAAGATAAGTCATGTCAGAACTTTTTCCATCCTCAATTTGAAATTACAACATGTAAAAATTAAGTGAAAAACAATCAGAAACATTTTAGGGAAAAATAGGGGGGGGAAAAAAGCTACAATAACCTTGTTGCATAAATGTGCACACCCTTTTATAATTGGGGATGTGGCTGTGTTCAGAATGAACCAATCTCATGTTCAAAAGTAATTATCATACAGCTGTAATCAATGAAATTATTCTGATTAACATCAAATAAAGACCAGCTGTTTCTGTAGGATTTCCTTGACATCTTCTTGGTTTCATCTGACTGCTGAAGCCATTGTCTGCAAAGAGCTGACAAAGCCAGTACAGGGTCTCACTGTCGAAAGGTATCAACCAGGAGAGGGGTACAAAAACATTTCCAAAACAGTAGATGTACCATGGAACACCGTGAAGGCCATCATCAACAAGTGCAGTCAAAAGGAACATCACAGTGACATCACCAAGAACAGGACGTCCCTCCAAAATTTACAAAAAGACAAGAAATCTTACCAGAGAGTCCAACAGACCAATAGCAACATTAAAGGAGCTGCAGGGACATCTGACAAGTACTGGCCACTCCCTGCAAGTTACAACAATCTCTCATATTCTTCACATGTCTGGGCTATGGGGTAGGGCGGCTATATGGAAGCCCTTTCTCACAAAAAACATCCAAGCCCAACTAAATCACCATGTGGCAAAATGTGTTATGGTCTGATGAGACCAATTCCAAAAGATATAATAATTCCATAATTCCAAAAGGTGTGTGTATCGCCAAAAGAACACCACACCAACGGTGAAGCATGGTGGTGGCTTTTATCAAGGTGGAGGGAATCATGAATAGCTACAAATATCAGTCTGTTTTAGTGCAAAACATTCAGGTGTCTGCTAGTAAGCTGAAGATGAAAAGGAATTTCACCTTTCATTATGACAATGACCCAGAGCATACATGCAAATCAACAAAGGCTTAACCAAAAGGTCAGTGTTTTGAATGGCCTAGCCAGAGCCCAGACCTGAATCCAACTGAAAATCTGTGCGGTGACCTGAAGTGGGCTATGTACAGAAGATGCCCTCACAGTTTGATGGATCTAGAATGTTTTTGCAAGAAAGAGTGGGAAAATATTGCTAAGTCAAGATGTGCCAAGCTGATAGGCTCTTACCCAAAAAAGACTGAGTGGTGGAATAAAATCAAAAGGTGCTTCAACAAAGTATTAGTTTAGGGGTGTGCACACTTATGCAACTAGGATATTGTAAGCTTTTTCTTTTTCTTTTTTCCCTAACAAGTTTCTGATTGTTTTTCACTTTATTTGTATACTTTGCAATTGTGCATTAAAGGTAGAAAAAGATCTGACATAATTTGTACTACTGTCAATCTTTTACTTCACAAAAATCTGCCATTTTAACAGGGGTATGTAGAGATTTTATATCCATTGTATGGCATATCACTATTTACATTTATGGCATTTGGCAGACGCCCTTATCCAGAGCGACTTACAATAGTGCTTTGAAGTCTATCAAAAATA
>CM075007.1:19546226-19559874 GCA_037576675.1 Pangasius sanitwongsei | reverse complement strand
CAAGTAGATAGTACACAAAGTCAGAAACCTACCTTACCAGTAGAGAATAAATTCAAGATAGAACTTAAAGCACACTATCATCAAAGGCTTGAACTGTTTCAAAAACTGCCTAACACATCCTTCAAGAAATAAATGAGAGTAGTACACATAAATACATTTTTTCTGCTGTATGAGTTCAGGGGAATTGCTTTTTTCTGTAGTAAACAAAAAGCAGGAATTGGTTTCACTGTTGACCTGACCAATTTAAGAAACAGCCATTATGATATAGCACACCATTATACACCATAATTTCAGGTGTCTGCTTAAATTTCCTTGTGATGTAAGTGCATTTTCACAGTTACGTTCGTTCATTTGGCAAATGCTTTTATTTAGTGACTTATAAATGTGGTATAATCTAGCTGGCTCAGCAAAACAAATGCTTTAGGATTCATTCTCCATCTACATCTCAGATGAAAATGCAATATATGTTATGCAATATAAGACCGAGGGATAGTAAGATTAATTGCTTGTATAAAGGAGTGAAACAAACTCTGGTCACAAAGCAATCAATCAAGCTACACATGATATAGCCTTTAAACGCTTCAATATTCGGTTTTATTTTTATAGAGACTTTAACAACAGTCATTCTTATATAGTAGTTATAGATCTAGATCCCAGCCAGAAGAGAGAGGGACTAGGGAAAAACTCTATGAGATGTATAAAAAGAAGGTGACCCCAGATAGTGTAATTTTGATAATCACGGTATAAATTTATACACAAAAAAGGCAAACAATACTAAACTGTAATACACAATTAGGGATAATTAGGGATGCATCGATACTGGTATCGATGCCACCATCCGATACCACATGATACTATGTGACAAAAAATAAGCCTAGTGTACACTGACACATTAATGAACAGCCTACCCAAAATGACAGCGATCTGGACATATTTCATGATTAATGATGGCAATCAAAGCAAAGAAGACTGCAAACTGTATTCTGTGAAACTATCAAGAGTTCTTCATACAGCAACTCCCTACAGTATAAATAACCTGATAACCTGAACTTAAACATAAAATTCAGCATGAGAAGTCCATACGGAACCAACCAACGATGCAGTGAATGCTGGATAACATTCGATAGAAAAATAACAACTCTTACCCAGTATATTGTTCTTGATGATCAGCCATTATCTATCATTAACAATGAAAGATTCTGACAATGAAAATCATGAAACATACTTTATTTCTACTCTACAGAATACTAAGTAGATTACTATTAGTATCAGTATTAAATACAAGAAAACGTACTCGTTCTAGTACTCAGTCTTAAAAAATTATATTGTTGCTTCGATAATAATAATAAAGTATAAGTAACTGTGAGACACGTTGGTTTATAGTGTAAGGTAATAAGAAAGTTAGGCTTGACTACACACATGACATGCATACACTCAGAGGAAGAGAGCTGAGCAATGTTTAAATGATTCTGGAAGAACTGCAGATATTTCTAATAGTTAGTGAGAAAATCTGCAGAGCATTTTAAGTTAGGCAGTTTGTTCTACCACCGTAGAAGTATGAAACCCCACAGTGGTGGTATCAAAAGGCTTTGGTCACTCACATAAAGACTGGGATAGAATTTAGGCTCTGACTCTGTATAAGCTCCACATGCAACTAGCCAAAGGGAGACAGTGGAGTAGGGTGAAAAGAGGCATAAAGTGTACATTTTGGATGATTAACAACCAGACATAATGTTGAGCTTTAAGAATCTTTGATGTTTAAATTCATGACATTATGCACTGTGGACTGCGATACAGCTGCCACAAAGCAAAATAAAACACCATAACATCCAGACATTACACACAGGAAATCCTGGCGCTCTCAGTGTCTTATACACACCACACACTGCATAAATACAAACACAAATACTTTCTGCTTTCCCTTCCAGACTGGACTCTATTTGTGAGAATATTCATCATAGAGACAGTTATGAAGATTGACATAATTCCAATTCATCCTTGGCTTGTCACAGAAAACTCCTGTGTATTGACATATTGAAATGTGCTCCTCAAATGTCACTGTGGTCTTTTCAAGATAGTTTAATGTGTCAAAAGTGTCACTGGTTAAATAAACAAAAAAATGAGGGTCTATACCGGTGAATGGGTCCTCTGTGTATTGCATTGTTATCGTTAGCGAGTGGAAATTCAATGGTGCTGTTCTTTACTGGACAGGATGACAGCAATACAGCGCAAGGGTGAGTGCTTCTGATGGCAGCAGCAGCCTTCCCACTTTATCGGCATTGCCCACGCTGCCACTACCAATCAGCAGCCTACGGGGGGAGGCACTGTCACTCATGCAGATGGACAGGGAGCTGGGCCGGGTTGCCGTGGTAGCGGCTGGAGGTGGCTGATGCCGTTTGGATGGTGCCACACGGCTCCTCTGAGTCCATGGTGGTGCCAGCCAAACCTGACAGACCAATGACACAAATGAATGGATGGGTTTATAAAAGACCGTTCTCCAGGGACCTGCAGGCAGTTCTTATGAAAATGAAGCATTGAGCAGCTTTCTGTCGAGACGTGTTACCTCTGCTGTAAATAATGTGCCTAGTTAATCTGTGAGCACTGACAACTCTTTCTTCTCTCCACTCACTGATGCGAAGGAGTCTTTTCTTTGCGCCTTACACTCTATGATAATGGCCACTGCTGAAAAATGTTACCTCAGATTTATAATCATTTCTGCTGCGTCGGACTATTCAGTCACTGTGATATCTGTCCAAATTGTCGTTCTTGTGTCTCCTCTTGTGTGAGTTCTGCTTTCTGGAGTTCAAGACCAACAGTCTGATGAAGAACAGAAAATGCGACAGAATGCAATGCCATTCATCAAGAATGTGGTTCTTTTTTTTTTTTTGACTAATTAAAACCGACAGAGAAGAGTTCACTAATTAAACCAAAATCCCCAAGCAGATAAACAAGCAGTGTCGTCTCCTCAATCTCTCTCCTCCAGATGACCAGCTATTTGTTCAGTGCTTTCCTCTGCAAAAGTCTCCGTCTTTTACTTGAGTGTAGACCACAATGGAATCAGATGGCTCACCAGAGATGAGCTAATCATTTAAATGTTTTTTTTTTTTTTAAATTACAAACAGATATTATTATTACAAACAGATTTCTGTTTATGGCTCCTCAGAGAAGTCTTCGATGCAATGACAGCCTTCATGGTGTACTATAATAGGCAGTTCTGGTTAATTACATTTGGTTGTTTCATTGTACGTGTCCATAGAGACAAAATAGATGCAGAGTTTGGCCCATTGTGATTCCTTTGTTCAGATTTTCACAGATTATTATAGGGGTCACTCACATAGTAGAAAGCAAATGAAGGCCTCCTTATTTGCACTGATGGAATTAGACTGCCCTCTAGTGCTCTGAGGTCCATGTCTCGGCTTCTATAAAATCTGTCTTCTCTGGCAGATGGAATTAGTGCCAATATGGAGGCAGGCTGTGCAATCAGCCTCCTGATGTCATCAGCCAGCAGTGATTGGTAACACCATGAATACTTTAACAGCAGTGCTGCGCTACGTAGGCCTGAAAATCAGAAAACATTTGTGACTGAGATTTTTTCACCATGGCCCCATTCCAACCCTAACACAATGCTTCTTATACAATCAATCCAGGAAAATAATCTTGCCAAAGACAACGATCCTCTAAGCAATGCTTTCGATTCTTTTTTTTTATCAGCTAATGCGATCTAAAATTGGACAACTTCCCTTTCCATGATGTGGAAGTACAGCATGGATATACTATCTCAATCACAGTTTAATGGTCACTTTACTGAAATAGGCTCCGAGTCATGGAGTGTGTTCGGATAAATAAACGCTCTCTCTACTCTTGACCTTGTGCTGCCTGATAATAACTGTTGTTCCTGATGTTATCTACATCCACACTCATTGCACTGAGGAGAACAGGACAGTTCATGAACTCTAAGAAAGGGGCCTATTGTGGTTTCAGTGAATGACTTGGTGTGATGAGATCTTATCTTGCAACTACACTGGCGGACCACAGACTTTACCAGCACCTCTAGCTGCATGTCAGGGGCATGTAATGTTCCCATCAGATATCAGATATCAAGCTCTCTTCCTCTTTCTGTCCTTTTGAATGGATCAGAAGCTGTAGATAAAATGTGCATGCATGGGAGTGTGTGGCTCCTGCTGAAAGCACATTGTTCTTGTCAAATAGAGGAAAGATTGGATCCTGGTGGTCTCCGTGTCCTGATTCCTGACGCTAAAGCACAAAGAATGAGGGAGAATAGGCAACAGTTTGCCTGGGCTGCATCTATTCACACACACAGCCTCCCTGCTGTACACTGCAAATGCTCCAGCAGGACTCCCCTCTGTGCAGTTCTGTCTGGACCTGAAAACACACACGTGCGCACACACACTCACACAAACGTGCACACATACAAACAAACAAAGGGTCATCTTACAATGGGAAATGCCACTCCTGTGGAGCGCTATTTTGCAGCCTCAGACAGGAACACACATACTGTAAGTATAAAGCTGAGTGCAAAATTTGTACCCCTTACATTTGACTAATGAAAGCAACAAGACTTTTAATGTGATTTAGGGTACACAAAGGTTCATTCATTGTCACAAACAGGCTTTTTGTGGCTAAAGCCCTTCCTCTTTCAAAAAAATAAATAAACATAAAGTTCCATTTTTGCCATCCACGAACAAATGCTGTTAACAAATGGCTTGAAGTACTTTTCTTTTTTTTTTTTAACCCATAACAGTAGAACTGCCAATGATCATAAGAAGCACAAGTGAAATTGAGGCTGGGGTCAATTTCTTTTTAGCCCAGACTGTCAGTTAACACAGCCTATCAGTGACAGCTTGAAACACCACCTAGATTTCGTGTCCATTTGGGCTCATTTATATAAGACACATAAATTCTCCAGGAAAGTGATCATTGAACTGAATTGGACGTTTACACCATTTAATGCACTACTTGGGTACATCTGTACAACCGATGCACACTAGTTCCTCACTAAAGTACCACAATGCGCAGCAAATTCAAAATTTATCTAAGGTCTAATCTTGTTTAAGGACCACTAAAGCCAACACATTGTTAGTCGTCTAAATATTTAATCACATTTAATAGCTCCGTATATCTGTGGCTTCTGTTTGGTAGGTAATTTAAAACATTTGAATTGTTTATACAATTGTAGGTCATGATGATGTATTTCTGGTGCACTCACTAGTGAGTGTTGTCTGAATTCATGTTTGGTGTCTCCTTTACTGCTGCTCTAAACAGAGCACTCTATATAGTTAGTGAATAAGTGTGTGATGGAGCACTGTCAGACACATTGACTGTCTGTATCCATTCCCATAACAAATGGAAAATGCCAACCATATCTCATAATTTTAATCCCAACAGATATTTCTTCAGAGTATTATGCTGATATTCACTGCCTTTATTTCTCTCTGTTATTTCTTTCCTGACTCCTTAAAATGCATATGGCCAGTTAGATATAAGAGCACACCTAATGACAATTGGACGCACACACACACACAACCAGGAGGAGACATGTAGGTGGATATGTAACTGGTGGTTACAGGAAGCAGCTCATTGTGGGTCGGAGATGATAACGTCTCCTCTCCATCCCGTCTCTCTTTCCTCTCTTTGTCGCTTTTTCACATGTACCATATCTACTGTCTACTTTTCTTCTGTTTTTTTTCATATTTCCTTCCTCTTTTGTGAGGATTTGTTACATGGCCTATCACATCTTTTTTGTTCTCTCCTGAGGGAAGGATTTGAATAGAGAGAAGAGATACACTGTGACCCAGAAAGTGGTTACTGAAAGTGTCTGAGCTCTGAATGAAGTACTGAATCAGGACCTGAACACCACAAGGTGTTTACTTTATAGCCTACATCGCTGAATACCTCAAAAGAGTAATATTATATTATATTATACAGTATTATAACACTCTGTTGGTCCATCTTGTATTGTATAGTTAGAGACTCTACTTCACCTTTTTTCATACAAATAAGGTGTTACTCATCCCCTGCCCTTAGTCAGTGTTCATTTCTGACTACAGAACACCTTTGGCTGAAAATTTTTGAGTGGTGAACTGTTTCTACCCAGCAGTGACATTGATGTGCATAAAAACCCCAGCAACACTGTTGAACATTTGTACCAGCATCACACACATTACCCTGTTAGTATCACTGCTGGACTGAGAATGGTCCTCCAAGCAAATGTCTGGTTATCAGTGGTCATATGGTGCTCCCTTGCCTATGGAGGACAGGATAGCTGGGCTGACAAATGGTGCATAACAGCAGATGGTCTACAGTCAGTAACTGCACTCTATCCAAAGTACACCTGATACCGGATAAAATGGCCCAGAAATGTAAATACAAGTTAGATGTACCTAATGAAGTCACTGGTGTATTTTTTAAATCCATTGTCCATGTGGGAAATGGCTATTACTTTATCACTTTTCTGTCTGAATGGTAAGTGTTTATTTGATCAGACTGGACTTTTGTTGTACAGTGGTGTAGTGAGTAGTGTTGCTGTCTCACAGCTGCACTATCCCTGGTGAGATCCTGAGCTTAAGTTACTTGGGAGGTGGGAGGAACATGGCTACATGGGGAGAACATTTAGAACTACTGTTCTCCTGACAAAACAATTGTCTGTGAGATTTTGATGCTGTGAAATTGTGATGCTCTTCTTTTACGCTAACTTCCCCAAAATGCTGGCCAAAATAACCAGATAAGTTTTTATGAAATAGAGCATATCTATTACAACTATTACTATAGAGCATATCTATTACACATGAAGTGCTGAGATTACTTGATGTGAGTTAACCTGCAGTGGCAGTCTGTGTCCACATGCTGGAGCTGTAAAACAGTTCATTTATTCATTACTAACATCAGGAGCAAGGCCATGAATGAACACTTTATACAATATTAATTAATTACCAAATAATTATGCAATTATATTGGGATGCTGTGTAAGGGCTGGTCTAAGTCTTGTCCCCTACATGCTGTACAAAGTACACTTTTAGCAAATGTAAACGCTTACAAGGTTTTCAAGGTTACAAGGTTTTCGGTGAGAGCACTTAAAGGTTCCCTGTAGAACCATACAACTGAGTGTTTCATTATCAGAAAAGGTTTGAAGTAGACTCTGTTTAAGAAGTTAAAAACCCGTAAGCTATTTATCAACTCATCTCCGAAAGAACCTCCTTTTCTAAAGGTGTAGACTACCCTCTGTGTAGTTTTATGTAAAACTGATTATATCTAGGGCAGTAAGGTGGCCCTGGTTCGATCCTGACCCTGGGTTACTGCGTGAGTGGAGTTTCTACACATGATCTCCCTCTGTCCTTGTAGGTTTAATCCGGGTTTACTGGTTTCCTCCCACCTCCCAAAAACATGCCGGTAGGACTGGCTAAGAAAAATTGCCCCTAGGTGTAAATGTTTGCTCATGGTGCATGGTGCCTTTGATGGACTGGCATATCCCATCCAGGGTATATTCCCATCTTGCCCAGTGTTCCCAGGATAGCCTCTGGATCCACCGTAACCCTGACCAAGATAAGTGGTTACTGAAAGTAAGTGAGAGTGATTACACAAAAATCCTTTTAAGCATTTCAGAATTTTAAGCACATTTTAAAATGCTGTTCACATCAAATGAGAGGGAGAAATTCACACTGTTACAAGTGTGTTGTTTCCAATGAGCTTCTTAATGAATTAATGAATCAATGAGTGAGAAAGTAATCAATCAGAAAAGCAAACAAATAATTAAATAGGAAAGATATCATTCTCATTTTGACATTTTTATGTAAATACGACATGTCTTGGGTGATGCAATTCATAAAACCCAGAATAAACAAAAAATGACTTTTTTTCCAAAAAATTATACATAATTAAATGATTATGCTATATTACTGCTGTTCCTGTTCAAAGGCTAAATAGATCTAACTGTAGCTTTGCCAAATTGCTAACTTACAGTCAATAGCAAAGATATTTTCCAGCCCGATTGGCTAAAAATAGACCAATTGGCAACCGCGCTCACGTGTCCACTGTCCAATAGGAAGAGGTTTCTGTCTGCGCGTGCGTGTGTTTGGCCCGCTCCGGGTCACGTGACTAGAAGCCGAAAAGCAGAAAGTCATGTGACACAGCAGCCGCATGATAACCGATAAAGATGTTCCTCAAAACATGTTTTGAACGCAAAAGGTTAATTATAACTCGTTTTGCAATGCAAAAATGGTCCCAAACACGTTAGAACCTATCAGTGGCTTTATTCTAATAGAAAAGGTGTGAATATATTTTTTTTGTGTGTGTGTACAAACACAAGCATGTTTCCAGAAGGCTCAGTGTTTGTGACTCCAGTGCAGAGTTGACCAAAATAGCAGTGTTTTTAGCAACTTGCTAAGATAAATTCTTAGATTAACTGCACACTGGGAACAAATGGCAAGCACAAGGAAGAAGAAAGAAGCTAATTCAGCAGCGTTTACATTGTGTGTGGAGGTAAAGTATGAGATAATGTTCATTTCTAAGGACAAAGTTCGTCACTGAGGTGGTACAAATGAAGAGACTATCCTGTAGCATTAGCATGCAGCTTCCAGCTGGGAAAACCACTGTAATGTAAACGCTAAAACCTGTTTTAATCATGTAACTGGAGCTTAATGACACTGTTTTACACGGTGCATTTACACGGGTTTCTGACAGGGTGTGAATTAAACAGTGTGTTCTGACACTGCAGTGGTCTCACTTCATATAGTTTGGCTTTTATATCCAAAAACTAGAGCTTGTACGATACAACTTTTACTTTTCCGATACCGATACTGAAACCTGCTGAAATCAGCGGATACCGATAACCATATCATATTGTTTTCTTTAAAAACTACAACGCTTTAAAATGTTTTTAAAATGTTCACAGTTTAACTCTTTCACACAAAAATAACTTGCATCGTAAATGTAAATATCAATATTATAAGAATAATTCTAACAAAAAGAAAAAGAAATTTCTCTTCCGTGTCATTTGTTACAGGATCTGATATGTTTTCTCTGATATGCAATCCACCATTTTTTTTAAACGGCGTATCGGATCTGTGCCATCTCTACCTAAAACCTACTCAGAAAACATTTGACTAACACCTGACTATATTTTGTGTTGTTGAGCTGTGTGTGTACTGTATTCGTGTGTTCTTTATGCTCCTTTCCAGTCCGACAATGACAGGCAGCAAGCTCAGGTTCCTGGTGTCGGAGTCATGTCCCAGTCTAAATGGCAAGGCTGGATAAGGAAAATGACTCTGCTAGTACCCTACATGTGGCCCCGGTCGAGCGTCCTGCTACAGGTTCTCGTGTTTCTGTGTATCTGCCTCCTGGGCCTGGAGCGACTCATCAACGTGCTAGTGCCCGTCTACAGCAAGAACATAGGTGAGAAATCAAGTGGTACAGCACGCTGTCAGACTTCAGAAACTTTCTCAGGGTAATGCAAAACTGCCCGTAACACTTGGTGCAGAGTTTTCTAATTGTTTCTGGGCTGAAAAGAGGAAAATGTACAATTTACATCCCAAAATAAAATGAAATGTGGGTATATCAAGACACCCATCTAAAACATAAAGAAAAATCAACAGAAGAAAAGGTTTAGTGGTGTGATGACTACAGTTATAAAGAAATTACACTTATAAAAAAAAGCAGAAGAGAGATTTTAAAATCTGCTTAGAGAATATGCAAAGGCAAATGGCAGGCAAACAAGTTATTCAAGAATATTTATATCACATTCTGAAAGGGTGGTGCAAACTTTTCCACTTTTTGTACAGTTTTGATTGTTTCACTATTAATATCTTCACAAGTTGGCCATTTTGTGTTGCTTGAGGTTATGAAGGGCTATGTGTGAAAAGTAACTCACTAAATGTCTTGTAGGTATAAATTACATTTTCCAATCTTCTTTATTTTGTCCTAAGGGTTTGCGAACCTTTGCGCTTACCTGTAAATAAAGCGCAGTACAGGGTCTGTGTGGGGAGCCAAAGTTACACAGTTACAACTAATCAGGACGTAATGCAGTGTTATTAGTCCCACACAAGAGGGCAGAGCAATCAAACATATAAGTCAGCACTTAGTCTAGCATCTAGATTTAGTAAGCAAGACATTTTATTTATTTGGAATTTTTAATTCACAAATTACTATTTCATAGAGAGATATGTGTGTCAAAGGCTAAAAGAGTTATCAAAGTTGATGCAATAAGCAAAAAAAATCTTATATCAGTTAATTTCATAGCTTTAAATTAGACCTTGGGGTGTATACAATTTTTTTGATCTTGTTCAGGAATATTTTCAAAATACATTTAACTTGGATTATCAGAAATTCAGCCCATTAAAATGTCAAACATATAATATGGTAATTGCAATTATATAATCATGTGGCAGCAGCGCAGTGCATAAAATCATGCAGATACAGGTCAAGAGCTTCGGTTAATGTTCACATCAAACCAGAAAGGATACAGTAACTCAAGTAATCACCCTTTACAACCGTGGTGAGCAGAAAATCATGTCAACGTGCACATAACATCGAACTTTGAGGTGGATGAACTACAACAGCAGAAGACCACATTGGGTTCCACTCCTGTCAGCCAAGAACAGGAATCTGAGGCTGTCATGGGCACAGACTCACCCAAACTGGACAGTTGAAGACTGGAAAATGACCAGGTGATTTTTTTTTTCCCCTAATCTTCAACTGTCCAGTTTCATGTTCTTGGCTAACAGGACTGGAGCCCAGTGTGGTCTTCAGTTTTGTGCATGCTGACATGCTTTTTTAGATGCTTAGAAATACGTATAAGCCCTCTTTTAGCTATACCTGGTTAGGTATTCATTTTGAATGTTGCTGCTACAAGTAACAGCAAAATATAACAAGTTCTATAACAAGTTCTAATAAATATTTGAATTTATTTCAAATACTATTCAAATATGATTTGAGTTTGTCAATTTTCATTATCGTTATATGTCTTGAGTCAATAAAAGGAAATTGTTTTATTCTAATATTAAATGCTGCTTTATGGCTGTTTCACCCTTTTCATATTTGACCCATTGGCAAAGATGATGATGTTATGCCTGAAAGATTTATTTTATTTATTTCAGTTCTTTTACTGAGAAGTATACCACTTGGTACATACAACAGAGTGCATGTTGAAGGACGAAAACAGTGAACACATTAGAAGATAAAGAAAAAAAGAAGTGTTGCAGTAGTTGCCAGAAGTGTTGTGGAAAATCTGTAAGCAGTGTCATGAGGTTTGTCGTTGAGGAATACTATACTGACATACAGTGTAGGAAGCCCAGGTGTGAGTTTACCTAATTAGTGGGAAGCAATGATTTATACTAGAGCATGAAGGTGAATGAAGTAATAAAATAAAGGAAGCATTTCGATATGTTTAAGGAAGCCGTGGTATGGATGTGTTGGGGTGCTTTTACTTTTTGTCACTCCCCGTTCAGCGTTTCCAGCTCCTTGTTGTTTTGGGTCAACTGGACCGGCTGCCCAAAACCCCATGCAAGTCAAAGCCCTTCGTGCTCACAAGCCAAAAAGCATCTGACTCTTACAAAGGAAACGTGGGACAAAACCCAACTATGCTAAACCTTTCCATGGCTCAAGGCTTCATTTCACCCTTTCTCTCTTGCTTTTGAATCCCTCCATCATCTTCCCCCTCCTTTCTCAGTCACATCACCCTCATCTTCTTTCATTTCTTCCTCACTCCCTCTGTATCCCCCAGCATCGCAAATTATCACCACTAATTAGGCTTTTGCGTCTTTCTAGTGAGCCTCTTCCCTCTGCTCTCCCGGCCTGACTCAGGTGACCAGAAGTGATGTGTCTCTGTGTCCTCTCCACAGTCCGAGTGCTTTTGCCTTTGGAGCCAGATGAAAGCAGTGCCGGGAGAGAAGTGGGCTTTTGTGAGGTCTGTGGGGGTGATAGGGGAGGTCACCAACCCTGCCAGTCACGATTAGGGGGCATTAGGGGCCTTTAGCAAAGTTAACAGGCTGGTACAAGGGGCTTTTTGTCCACAGCCCCCTCTGCCCCATGCCAAGACTGAAAATCACTCGCCAGCCCAACCGAAAAAGAGTAAGAGAATAAATGTTTTTTTGCACCTCACTGTGGGGAAATTTCTCTTCATACTGTTTTTTTCGTGCTTTCTTTATTCCCTCAACTTTTTTTCTCCTCCTATTTGATTCAGAGTGCACAATCCAAATGGCCATGAATGTAAATGACTGGAAAGGTCCGAGTTCTCTCTCAGCGGAGACCGAAGCCCTCCTTCTTTAATACATCATCCTGAGTATGGATGCACTGTGGCTCTTCTGCACTGCTTTCTATTCTGAGCTCATGCATAAGTCAGTGAGACGAGGACAAAGAACTGAGGAGTCTTTAACTGAGGTCGTGGACTCTCTCATATCGTATAATGAATGTTTTATTGTGTCTGTTTCTTTAAACAGCAACCAGAGTTCAAGTTCAATCCTTAACATGCTTGTTCTCTGTGTACTGTGGTTTAAAAATATTGTAATCACAAAACCCATCTTCAGAAACCTCTTCTTTATTATAAGAATTGCTTTATGACCAAAAGCAAGAGGGCTGGTATTTATCTCAGCAAATAAAGACCCCAAAGTTTTGGCTTTGCCTTGATTTTGTGGGCTTGGGTTCACCAACTTCCTCCATTTCTAAAGCAGATGCTGGTGTGCATTATTACTCAGCACTAGGGCTGCACAATATATCGAAATTATAGAAATATCGCAAATGTAAATATCGTAATATGCATATTGCAAGGGCTTGCGATAACGGATTGATTTTAATACTTCAAAAAGTTAGGAAAAATACGAATACTTTAAAAAAAAAATACGAAAGTTTTAGGTCGATGCAGACAGCAGAGATTGCTTTCTTTTCCTGAAAAGAACATGAAACGTTTATGGTGGTTATGTCATTCTCAGTTTTTAAATGTCTAAATATATATGTGTATGTATGTGTATATATATATATATATAATTTAAATTGATACGCACTATTAGCATTATAGTACCGCATATTGCATTATTTAACAAGTTATCGCATATCGCGTTTTTCTTCAATATTGTGCAGCCCTACTCAGCACTTTTATAAGCAAAGAAACGGAAGCAGTCTAATGATAGTTAAATGGAAACTAAACATTTATCCAGGTTCACATAATTCACATTGCAGTTTTTATGAACAAATAACAAAATGATCATTTTTAATTAAACTTCTGTTTCCCAACCTGTCTTTTTTTTTTTTTTTTTTTTTTTTTTTTTTTAAACAGGAATAAAGCTAATTAATTGCACAAATAAATAAAAATTTGCTTATATGAGAGCACTGCATATCTTTTGTTGGAATCTGGGTCTCAGGCTCCACATGCCGAATTTGTCGGTTTAAGTACCATATCTAGTAGTGTTTGTTGCTAAAGCTGAGATATCTGGAGATTGTTATTATGATGTTCATTTGTGTTCTTTTTTTGGTTCTGTCAGTGGACAGGTAGACAGATAGACAAAAAGAAAGAGAGATGAGTGATAATAGCGCTCAAGGCTTCCTCAAGCCAATCAAAGACAGTCTACAGTGGGGATCGAAAGTTTGGGCACCCCAGGTAAAAATTTGTATTAATGTGCATAAAGAAGCCAAGGAAAGATGG
>CM075007.1:19515492-19538621 GCA_037576675.1 Pangasius sanitwongsei | reverse complement strand
CTCTTCTCTCTCTGTCTACGCACTCTCCTCCCTCCTCTACTTCTTCGACCAACAGTAGCCCAATTTCCACCGGCGCCCTATAGGTCAACGGCGCCGATGGCGGTCGTTGTTAACCCGGGCCTCAACCAGTCCGGTATGAAATTCAGAGTACTGAGGATTCGCATGATTAAATTTGGCAACGTTTTACGCCGGATGCCCTTCCTGATGCAACCCTCTCTATTTATTCGGGCTTGGTACCGGCACAGAAGTCACTGGACTGTGACCCCCATGGCTAGATTGAATAATAGCCATTCTGAACAAATCAAAGAAAGCATTTCCTCTGCTAGTGCTTTTGCTTCATATTTACCAGACTAAGTTGATTAAATTTTTGTTGCTTGGTGTGATTTTGGCAGTTTCAGAAGAATATGAGGCAGAATTATGAGCACTTTAAGTTCCCACAGGTTTCGTAGTCTTGCTTTGTTGTTGTTGAAAGACCTGGACTGACGATTGCAGAGATTTTTAATGAAGACTTTACTTAGCCTTTATATGACTATTTTAACCCAAAGCCACTGAACCATTCAAATCTTTCAATTAAGTAATTGCACCAATTTCCTAACCTGACATTGCCTAGATTACCTTTCTGAATAACGTCAATGCCAAATATGCCTTTAGTATACACACAGGATAAAGTTGGCTTTGTTTTTCAGATGATCTTGTGGCTTTGTTGAATGCTTGTGTTCAGTAGTGAAGTAAAAGTGCTCAATTATGTTTTTTTTTTTTATTGTTTTTTTTTTTTTATAAAGTGTTGCTACGTCACACCACAAAAGCTTAAAGTTAAAGCCTTGTAATTATGGCAGTGCTAAAGAAACCTCACAACTGAGCTGGTATTCTCTCATGTACACATGCACATACATGCAGAGAATGGCACTTCCGTAACATGATTTCAGTATTCCTACCGTATATGACTCAACCTGACCCCAGTGAATAAATCATAGCACAGGACTAGTAAATAATGAATACAGAGCTTTTTATTCCAAAACACTGGAGGGAGAAGGTTGGCCCATTTACACAACTCTGCTGTCTGCTGACATCTGCTTAGTGTCCATCCTCCATGCTAATCCTGTATAGTTTATCATTTATTAGTTGAAGTTTATTTTATTTAGAGTTTTAATTGACTGCTTTATGGCTAATGTTTATATGACAGCATTGTGTTTAAGTTTTTGTGGTATTCTTTACGGTATGTGTCCACTACATGTGAGTTCATGACCTGAAATTTTGCTCCCATTCATTTCCAACAGGGAGTAATGAAAAAATGTGCAAGGGGTTGTGGGATAGTGAATGGTGAGAACGTCAGTCACGGCACAGGAGAAAAGTTACAAGCAGCAGCTACATAGCAATAACCAATCAGGCAATAGACATCTTTCCATTGTCTGTAGCAATTGTGTCAGTTTTCATTGTACTGCCTACATATGGTTCCACTTGAACAAAAAAAAATTATAGCCACAGTGCCTGGTTTCCCCGTTGTCTGTTACCCAAAACTTAATTATACAAAGCCAAAAATAAAAGAAATTCTACAAGGCAGTATTTATACTACATGGCAGTCTCTCTGACCTTGTCGTTCCTGCTTAATTGAAAGCCAGAACTGAATTGCAGTCATAGCAGGCCAGTACATATTTTTTGTTGGTTAACAGCAAAAATGAGTACTGTTTTTTGTTTGTTTGTTTCTTTTTAAACTGCACGCCCCTCAAGCGGTGAGGCACAGGCAAAGCTGAATTTCCTCGTCTATTGGTGGAAACTTGCCTCTACAGGAGTTGTATTAATTATAAGCTCTTTGCAAATCAAATGCATTTAAAAGTCTCACTCTCTCTCCCTCCCTCTATCTCTCTCTCTCTCTCTCTCCTGCCCACTTCCAGGGCCCAAGGATAAAGTTATATCCGCCTCACATCCGTCTCCACGTAATTATCATGGCTTAATGCCAAACCCCAGGTTCTGTAAAGCTGTTTACAGACGAACCGAAATCATTACAGTTGGACACACCCATCAGAATGAGCTCAGCATTACAAACTACGTTGTAATTAAGACAAAAGAAAGCAGTTTAATTAGCATCAGAGTCATTCAATGGAATCTGCAGTTTGTGTGTTCATCTGGTTGGTTTTGTGTGTGTACAATTTATGGCCCTGTACTGTAATTCATGTCTGGCTCTTCCACTGGTCATGGAGATGATGATAACTTTCCCGTAAGAAAGAAAGAATGAGATTGGGAGAAATCACATCCTCAGTTTTTCCTCCTCGTCCCTGCTCTGTTTGTCTCCATCGTTGTTGTTGTCGAGCACGGCTGTACATTCCTGTTGCATTAACATGCATGGACACCAGCAGGAAGCATGAGTTGGGCTTGGCGTGCCTTAGGGAGTGCACAGTTTCTCACAGAGCAGGCATGAAAGCACATCGCTTTTACAGTGCAGCTGTCATTAGTTTAGCCACTTATTCATGCCAGTGGTCATATCAGTCCTTTTAAACTGGATCATTAGTGTGTATTCTCCTGGAACTTAGCGGACTTTATTACACTGTTAATAAACAATTTATTAATGTCACTGCGTTCACGTATAAAATATTACTCAAAGTGCAGTCTAGTATGTGAAAACACTCTGACAATATGTTTTTTGTTATGACGGCATGTAAGACAGCTGCAGTGATGAATTGCGCAAATGAATTAACCATTCAGTGTGTTAGAATATTTTAGTATCCTAATAATTTTAATATCCATTCATTTATACCATGTCATATATAAATAACCTATAGCACACCCTAAATCATAACAGATATCATAACAGATATATAAATATCTGTCTGTATGTCTCTCTGTCTGTCTCAGCTCAGGAGGAGTGAGTTATGCATGGTTTCCACATCTTTAATGGCATTGAAAGGAAGTGATCATGATCACACACTGTAAATCTTTTCAGTCACAAGGCAACGCACTCACCCCTACACACCCTCACACACCCTCGAAGCGGGGAAACATCTGTTGGCTATTCTTTGTGCTCACTTCTCAGGGAACAGACTTCACGGAAATAATGGATCAACACTTGAGTCCAGGGCCTTTGATGATATGGACGCCTTCGGGCTGTTTTTGTTCGGGCTGTGGTCAGTGATTCAACCTTTTCAGTGCACTTTTGTTGCCCATGTGTCTGCCTACGCTGACAGAGCCCCATGTGTAATGCTACACCATGATGTGTGTGAAAGAGCTAGGAGGACAGATTCAGAGCCGGATATGAAAATATCACCCAAGCACATGCATGCCTGCTGCAAAACAAACACACAAGCGAGCAGTCCAAAAACCTAGCTCTGCAGCATGCTGAATGATGAGGCACTTTAATAAGGCCCAGAGGTGAGAGGAGTATGAAACATTTTCACATGAATAGCTTTAGAGGCTTGTTAATGCTCATTTCTAAAGGAATTACAAGGGGCTTTTGATGGTCGAAAATCAAAGTTGTACAATTAATCCTGTAAGTGATGGCCCTGGAGAACACCTGCCACACAGACACCTGATGGGCCATGTGGTCCCTTACACACACGCACGTATACACAAAAAAACATGGCATCCATATGATTGATGATGCTGTTCACTTTTTACCAGGCCTTTTTTAATGAGTCGCCTCCTCTGTAAAACCTGCATCCTCTTTGGATTAATGTTGTCACATGATACTATTATTCATATTTTAACTCCAGCCATCTTTCAGATTTACACACCATGCTGCCTTGGAAATATTGAGTCACCTGTCAGACAAAGCTATGATCAATGTAAAGCACACACAGTACATCAGTACACAGTGCACTGGATTAAATGCAAAGGAGGTAGTACTTATATTCTTCAGACCAGTATGTAGGGTAAGTTGAAATAGAAATGTGGCAAATTAACTGTTCAAGTTTAGAGTCTAGGTTTTGATTGAGTTAATTAATTGAGTGTAAACCTACTTTATACCAAAATAAGTGAATTTTACTTGAGTTTTCCCATTGCTCAGTCTTAAAGGAATACTCTAGAGTTGCTCAACCAGAGTTGTCTCTATTTACCACTTATCATATAGAGTCTATATCGGAAAGATTATCTCATGGCTGCGTCACCAGTCTGAGTGCTTGGGACAAACAAATAACATATCCATGCTATCAGATTCTCATTCACAGTTGCCTGCCAGACAAGCAGAGTATTTAGGCTGTTGATATATAACGGTTACGAGCTAATAGCCAGAGTCAGAAATTTTTTTTACTCCCTGTATTGGTTCATATATTTCTTGGTGGTGGTAAGCACCTCGATGCTGCAGTGCATGTAACACGTTTCAGAATCCCACCACCTGCTGCTGTATGCAGGCACACAGAGGATATGGTCTGTCTGTTTGTAGGAGCTGTTACTAGGCATATTAATTAGCCTGAACGGATGCTAGACAATCAGAAATAGATGTGGAAACAGTGACTAAACTGAGCAAAATACAGTACAAAAACTATAAATCTAATGCTAGCACGACATGCAGTCGCCTCTATTTAAACACTTAATTGAGCAAAATGAAGACACTAGCCAGAAGATTTTATGTTCTATACGCCACAGCTCAGAGCCAAAATAGCCAAAGACTTTTTGCCTTTTTGTCAAGGGTGCAAACTTGTATCAGGAGTGCATAAAGACTCTGGCTACATAAAGCTCTCAAGTACTCACTTATCTTCCACAGTCCATATTAAAGGACATAATTAGCTTGTCATATTTCTGAGTTAATTTATGTTAGTTGTCGCATTTTATCCTAGTTAATTGGACTTCTCAGCAAGAATAACATAAGATTTGGCAAGTGTGCTGGAGCTTTGAATTGTCCAGTTGGTTAGCTGATGAATTTATGATTTGTCCCCCCTTCCCAAGATCACTGTTGTTAGATTGTAATATTTGAAGTTTTGACTTTACTTAATGTAGTTGCATGTCATAAATGTTTGTTGATAGAATACAACAAATGACCTTAGAGTTCCATTATGAATAAGTTTTAAACTAACAGGTTCCATTTCCAAGTATTCCTTTAATCTTCTTTCAGAAAATGTCAACAGGTTGTCCGGGCATCAGTTGGTTAGTGGAGCTCTGAAGCTGTATTTACACCACTGCAGTAATTCTACTTTAATATGTGTGAATTCAGCAGCCTGCTGATAATATTTCAGCTCACTGAAGACTTCATAGTAGCTTTTGAAGACTTCTTTTGGTTGCGGTTTTGTTGACACACATGTGTTCACCAGACGTGGTTGTCTTATGGTGGCCTGTTAACTGGACTGGATGTGTCACATGGTAAGATTGACCTCTCTTTAGAAGATCATTTGAGGTAGAGAAAATATAGACCTGGAAAATGAGGTGCATTGAATTGGGAGTGGAGCGGAAATATAGACGAGAAACCTGAACGCCAGCTCTATTGGTGCTGCGCCTCATTATAAACTTCCTATAATGAAGCGAAGGCTAACCAGAACAGACTGGAGTCTATGATATGGTATGTGGAGTGTTAAACAGAGTCATGTGTTGGGGATTGATAAGTATTATGCTTTCGGTATATTTGGTCCAGGTTGGGCACACATGGGTAGTTCCCTATCAGATTTCAAGTGCTTAAAAAATTAATTGCCGTATCCCTGTGTTTTCATGTACATCTGGTCAGAAAGGCATAAATATGGAAACCTAAGCTTGGATTCAATTTCACATTCCATTTCTACTGGTATTGGATATATCTAGGGAATGCACATGGTCAAAGGAGTAAATAAAATTCAGCACATACCATGTTTGGATATAATACTCAATGTAAATCTCAAGTGCTTTTGTTTTGATTACTTCTTTTTTTTTAAAATACATTTTGATCTGCAGAAAATCAGTTAAAAATGTAAAATTAGCTCTTTAAAAAAGTGTCTGAATTAATTTTCAGTTTTCCTATTTGCTTTGTTTTATTGCACCATTTTCCACAGATGTTGAAGATGCTTGTGTTTGTAATATTAGAAGTACTGAGAGGTGTTTTTGTCCCTCAGGAGACTCTCTCTCTCTCTCTCTCTCTCTCTCCCTCCCTCTCTCATCTTCTTTGAACGAGACAGAGAAAGGGCCCAGAAACTAGTCTCAGAGTACATACTCATGGCGACAGTGGTTTTTCCGCCTGTTCCATCTGCTGCAGATGGTATCAGTTACGACTGGGGAAAAAAAAGGGGGGAAATACCCAAACGCAATCAAAATGTAATTAGAGTTAAAGAAAATATAAATAAAAAAACAGTTAACAAAAAATATGTAGTCTGTTCCCTGAAGGTGGATAAACATAAGGATAGAAGCCAAAAAGTAGCATGTTTTCTTACTGACCCAAATGCTCATAAAGTTACTTGCAGGCAGGCAAAAAACACACTGTTAAACTTCTGATTCATCTCCTCAGTTTAGCATTATATTCACACGTTCATTCATTTAGCATCTGAAGAGCACGACAGCGTTTCCCGCAAACTCTGCCTGCAATGGTATTGTTGCAATGAGAACCGGAAAGCTGCAGTGAAACTAATGTTTTTGAGGATAAAAGTGGCATTGTTGGAGGACAGATGCTTCTCTCTTGTAAAAACCTGGGAAGCCATTTGTGTTTCGCATGGCTGCAGTAAACCCCCTCTAACCCAGCTCAGTCTGATGTTAATTAGTTCATAAATTAAAGACATTGACTTTTTTGAAAGCCAAATGAATGGGAAAGACGAATGAAAAGATGGTGAACTAGGAACTTTCAGGGAAGAAAAAAATGAAGCTAGGCAAAAATAAACAAAAGGAAAAAAGCCAAAAAAAAAAAAAAAAGTACTTCAAAGGAGGATCTAATTTAGCTGGCGTTTGAAGTGAAAAAGCTGACTCTGGTTCCACACGCCACATGGATTAATGGTGGAAGGGACGGCCGGTTTCTGCCCCCTTCAGCCTCCTCAGTGTCTTATGCTGATCTGAGCCCAGTTTCATGTCTTCGAATGTCTTCTAATGTGCTTCATGATTTAAATAAAAAAAAATGAGTTTGGTAGCTGTTTGACCATTATTAACTGTGATTAGCATACACCTTCCTGATCCAGCCATGAGAATGATTTCAATATGTTCTTTTGTCAAAGGCATTCTTAAAGGCTATCTGAAAAAAAAAAAAATAATAATATAAACTAAGTATGAAAAATTTTGGAAGACATTTTGCTAAGTTAACTTCCTCTATGTATGGAGACTTTTGTGACACCTTGTGTGTAATATATATGGAGTGGTGCACAAGTACCCAACTATGTATAGAGTAGAAATATTTATATGAATTTCAGAATTTCTTAATATTTGCTGTTCCCCTTTTGCATTAATTATTGCATGCACTCAGGTTGGCATGGACTCCACAAGAATAAGACTGAAGGAAAATCTGACCTTTTGTACATAGGTGTTAACATAGTCAATATCACAGATTTGGTTAAATTTAAATAGTGACCTAGAAATAGTGCAGAATCTTGAATATTAAAATCTTTCAAAATTCTCAAACTTTCTATTTGTTTCCAGTTTTAAATGAAAACAAAAGTCCTAGATTTTTAGTGAGGTCTCAGACTTTTTGGACCTCACTATATTAAGGGTTTTCCCAAAGTCTCCATACATAGGGGAAATTAACACTGTTTAGCAAAATGTCTTCCAAAATTTTTCAGATAGCCTTTAAGAATGCCTTTGACAAAAGAAGAAGGTATTAAAATCATTCTCATGGCTGGATCGGGAATCTGTCGCAAGGTTGCGATGGACTTTAACAGAAAACATGGCAAGCGCATCACACATGACACGGATGCCAAGCTGGGAGCCAAAGTTGGGAGAGAAGACTCTGTGTGTGTTTACAAAGAAATGGTGATCATGTGTAGGATCTTTTGTAAATAAAGTTATATTTTGCTAAAAAGTGCTGATTTTCCCCATGTGTGGAGACTTTTGGGACACCTGTATAATTATATGAAAGGTGTTTTTAATAGTGAGTATATAATAGTAGAAACGTAATTGTGATTGTCAAGTTGTAAAATAAGTTCCATGGACAGCTTCATCACATATTTGTTTCATGAATATAATACAACTATTCAAATATTTGGCTCATTACTTCAATATGTACAATAATATCCCGGCTATTTATTGGAGCCAAAGAGCCTTTTATTCCTGAACTTTCCAATGAGAAAGCACAGCCTGTCCAATTTGACATTATTTGTAGGCTGACTTGGTTTTGAGTTATTGAGGTTTAAATAAAACTTTCAATTCACATGAGAGGAGAGTTTTTGTATATATACATGTATGTGTCTGGGATAAAAAGAGAGATACAATGGGTGAACAGTGATGAAATGGAGGATTAGACTGCTGTCAGTCATTCCATCATTTTCAGGAATGATGATCTGTTCAGTTTCAGTTTGTGGTCTGGTGAAATTTTAAGATGATTGTTAACTCAATCAGATGGCTTCTTAATATTAATAATATGATCACTACTTACTGAGCCAAATGCCATTGTCCTTGTTTTATCGTATGTTTACCTTTTGCCTTCTGTGAACCCAAGAGCAGGCAGCCTAATGAATTATTTCCAAGAAGATGACAGTGGAGATTAATGAACAATAGGGATTACTTTCAAAGGAAAGGAATTATGACTTTTGTTTTGGAGGCTTAGTGACTCAGGCTGTACTATTGTTCATAGGACTGTTTGCACCAACCACAGGCCTGACACAGCCCTGCTCTCCCCTCCACTACTGTTTGGCTTGATTAAGGGTATTACTGAAGAGCCAAAATGGTGGATTTAGACTCACGACCTTCTAGTTAGTGGTATGTAACATACATTTTACTTATTTGGTTGATGCTTTTTTATCAAGGAGCAACTTACAGCTGAGACAGGATAGAACAGAGCAGTTGAAGGGTAAACATCTTGCTGAAGGATCCAACAGTGGCAGTTTGGCAGCGCTGAGACTTGAACTCACAACCTTCTGATCAGTAGACCAAAGCCTTAACTACTGAGCTACCGCTGCCTAACTAACCCTCTATTCATAGGAAATAAAATTCACACAAATAGTAAAAAAGTCCTTTGCTATAGAAGGCCTTTGTTATATTTTCATTTTTCTAGTCAGTATTGTCTGTGTACACTCTCTTGTAGATAGCTTGTATTTGTGTTTTTGTGCATAGGTGAAACAGAGCTCTCTCCGTTCTTACATTGGGGTGGTACCTCAGGATACTGTTCTCTTTAATGACAACATCCGGGAGAACATCCGTTATGGACGGATCAGTGCCACTGACCAGGAAGTGGAAGAGGCTGCACTGGCTGCCGACATCCACCATAAGATCCTGTCCCTTCCAGATGGTGCGTCTCTTCACCACAAGAGAATCAGAATAGTCTTATTTGAAATAAGTATCAAGATAATTTCCAATTATATATTTTTAAATATGCCTGCAACCTCTCACAAATTTTATTTTATGTTAAAATATTTTTTAGATTGTATTTAAATATAGCATTTTGACTAATGGTTATTTTTGCTTCAAAACACTCTAGATGGTATTTCTTACTTTAAAAATGTGCTGAAATTTTTGGAAATGAATGAAATTCCCCTTTAAGTTAGCTAGCTGCCTACCTTTTACATGAATAGTTCTCAAACAATTTTGACTACAGAAGCCCATTTCAGTAATCATTTAAGCAGAGTACCCCTTTACCAGATTAGCGAAAGAACATAAAGCATATGGTTCAATGTTACAAAGGGAGTATTCAATGCAACTATTACCCAGATGTTCCAGAAAACAATATATACAAGAAAATTGTAGAATATGATTTTATCAATCATCAGTTTTGCATTTGTGTTTAATGAGATTCCATACACCACTGGTGTTGTCACTCAAGCAGGGCCATCTACTGCTTTTAGAAGCATGTTGTTGTTCTTCTTTCGGCTGCTCCCGTTGGAGGTCACCACAGCAGCTCACAGCTTGGTCGGCATATTTGATTTGGCACAGTTTACAGACGCAACCCTCCCCAATTTTATCCAGGCTTGGGACCGCCACTGGGAGTGCACTCTCGTGTGCACTCCCAGTGCTGAATCGAACCCGGGCCACAGCGGTGAGTGCGCCATGGCCTAACCACTAGTCCTCCAGGGACCCTTATTGCTTGTAGAAACATAATGCGCCTAAATGCTGACTGGTATAGGTCCATGTTAAAATAACAGCTGTGAAGGAGTCATCACTTTAGAAAAGTAGGTATTTGTTAATGTGTGTATGAGGAACAGGTATCTGTGATTCTATCTCAGGATATGACACTCAGGTGGGCGAGAGGGGCCTCAAGCTAAGTGGGGGTGAGAAGCAGAGAGTGGCCATTGCTCGCACCATCCTCAAAGCCCCCAGAATCATCCTGCTGGACGAGGTGAGTAATGTCTTTTCAGCTCAAAGAAATGCCTCTCTTCATATTCATACATAAATAAAATAGTGGAAAAAAGTGCAAGCTAGTTACAGGTACATGTGTTTATATCTGACACCTAATTATTTTCATTAAGATCTGCAAGCTCTAAGCAGAAAGCTCTCTCACTTAATTATACCTTCTGCTTCTAGGCCACTTCTGCTTTAGACACACAAACAGAGCGCAATATACAGGCCTCGCTTACCAGAGTGTGTGCCAGCAGGACGACTATTGTGGTGGCACACAGGTATTCTTCTTCTCATTTAGCTATGGCAATCAACTTCAAGAAGATTATTAATAATCCTTGTCATGTGTGCTCAGAGTACAAAGTGCTTACATTTAAGATGCATTTGAATGTGATCAAGTGTTGCTGTAACCCTACTCACCCCAAGCCCTCTAGGGGACAGGACATAAAAGCAAGAAAAATCCTTCCATAAACTTCCCTAAATCCACAACTTGATCCCTTTGATAACATCAAGTATTGATATAGACCTCAGTGTGGCCATCTGTGAAAGATCTCAGTCACTAATTAAATTGATCTGTTCGTCCTAAAACCCAGTGGCCTCAAAATGACACCACTGTCTGGTGGATTTAAGGAGGTGTATAGAACATAAAACCCTCAAAGGTAAGTTGGTATCCATCAGTATCAGGGGTGTAATGTTGGGAATCATACAAATAGTTGCGGAAAAATAAGATGGCTTACCAGTGTTCCCTCTGACACCCCCTTAATTTGTGTCTGGAAATATTTACCAAGGAATTAGCTTATATTTGGATTTTATTAGATGCTTGAACTCATTAACACACTGCCTTTCTCACTTCCTCTTTCTCATATCCTCTACCTCTCCCTCTCTGTCTCTCTTTATCCATCTCTGGCCATTCTCTTGTTCTGCCTGTCCTCCTTTCGTCTCCTTTTCTCTCCCCCTTCTCTCTTTTTCTTGCCATTTTCTTACTATCAGTCAGCCTCTTCTGTCCTTTTTCATCTTCACAATATTCTTTTCCCTCTTTCTCACTTTTTTCTTCCCTCAGAAAATTGTAAACACATCGTGATCAGAGTCTGAATGCTTTGATCCCGTCCAGCCTCTGAGACTGTGGTGCCACTTTGATCTGTTTTGGGGTGGTGGTTGTGGGGGGCGACAATCAATAAAGAAGTCTTGCCGCTTTTGTTTGAAGATGAAGGGTGACTGTGTGAGAAGATGACCCGCAGAAGGGTGGGGTGTGAATTGAAAGGCACTGCGGTGTGTGTGTGAGTGTTTGTACGTGCGCGTGCAAGTGTTATGGACCACTGTGTTTAGCTAAGTGTTCATCCAAACAATGCATGAGATCATTTGTTTCTCTTTGTGTTCGTGCAGGGCAGAGGAGTTGATGGTATTTGCATGAGAATAGGTGGGCTCCAATTAATGCATAAGTGATCTATGTTCTGTGTATAATGCCCCACTTGAAGCTTATAGACGGTTCTCCATATGGAGTGCTAGATAATTTGTTCTCCGAAGTTTTTCTACAGATTTTTCTTTGTACATTCAATGAGCAGTATTACCATATTTTTAAAAAGGCCATTGTTTTGACTACTCTGTTTGCAGGTTATCCACTATAATTGCATCGGACCTGATTCTGGTTCTGCATGAAGGCCAGATTGTGGAGCGTGGAAGGTTGGTGAATTTATATGTTCCAAGTTGTTTACAGTTAGTATAATAGCCTTATCAGTATAAAGAGTAGAAGTGTGAAACTGTCTCTTTCCTGCTCGACTGAAATCCCTTTGACTTGCTGAGGAAATAAACCATGGAAGACATGTTGGGACAGCCAAAGTTATGGTTCAGTGGGCTGAACTAAGTGAAGCATTAGTGGGGAGGTGTGTGTGTGTGTGTGTGCGCGCGCGCGCGCGTGCGTGCTCTCGCAGCCCTCAGGTGGGCCTGTTCTGAGGCCCAGATCATGTAGGGTGTGGGCTGCTTGGACACTCAGAGGCCATATCCTGTGCTAGAGAAGATGAGCACAAACTCAGACAGCCCTGAGGGAAAGGCTACTGATCGACGGATAACACTGAAGGCACTACACACACTCCCTTGCTAATGGCGTTTTTCATTGACTCTACCCAGCAAGCCCCATTCAGACTGCTGCACACAGTCTTGTCCCATTCTGCCCTTTGATATATGATTCGTCAGCCACCCCCTAAAAACACAGGCATTCTCATACAAACTCACATGTACACTGGCACAGCCTTTAGGGCTGTAACCTCATACCTTGCACATTCAACCCTGACTGACACTGCGATGTAAACACACACAGGCTTTTAAGCCACAAGGACTGCATATCAGAATACACTCACACATTCATTCATCTTCTCTCACACATACACACATATACAGGAAATAAAGAAAAAAGGTGAAAGGGTAATGCTTTTAGGAAGGAAGTTTTAATTAAAAAAAGTCCCCAGGCTAGATGTCACCTGTATGAACAGGTAACTACAAGGAAACTGTCCTTTAATAATTCAAACCATGAATATTGGAGCTCAAAGTTAAAGCAGGAAAATCTTTCTGAAACTTGCCTGCAATTTTTTATCCTCCAGATTAATTACAGTCCCAGTGGATTTGACCTTAGACCCCCCCAAACCGACTCTTAGCAGGAACAGATTTAACAGAAAAGGCCCAATGGCCCTAAGAGGCCCATCACCCCTTCACCCTTAGGTGATCTCTAGAAACCAAGAATTTCAGTTTAATATTCAGACCTGCAGTGTGAAGCTCACTGCCTGTTTATTGGTTTTGCAGGCATGAGGAGCTGCTGGCCATGCACGGACTGTACTCAGCCATGTGGCAAAAACAGCAACAGCAACAGGATCTAGAAACAAGTGCTTCCTCAGATACAGAACCAAAAGAGCAGCAAGATGGAGAATGACTGAAGTCCAGGTAAAAGTGAAGGATCCAAAGATACAGAATATGTCGAGTGGCCTTGGGCAGAAGAAAATATTCAAGGAAGTTTCTTGATAAGCATTCACTGCTTAGCAGTTATTGTGCCAAGCTGTTTCTTTTTAGTTTAAATCCTTATAACATGCTGACTGTAAATGTGAAGACATTTGCATCAAGAAAACACAAAACTGTACCATGGTGTGCTTTGAGATCTGTGCCTTCTCAGGGAACCTGTTTGATTATTTCAACTGGTGCCATCAAAAGTGTACCTGTGAATTGCCAGTGAACAACCATTTTACATATGTCTGCAAAACTGACTTATAAGAGGTGAGGTACAATCTAGATAGGGATTTGTTTGCCTTGTGGAAAGTAACTGAAGTATCTACAGTGTCACTAGAAAGTTTGTGAACCCTTTGCAATTTTCTGTATTTCTGCATAAATTTGACCTGAAATGCGATCAGATCTAAAGTCCTAAAACTATTTGAAGAGAACCCTGTTAAACAAATGACACAAAAACATATTAGTTTTTACATTTATTTGTTGAACAAACTTGTCCAACATTAAATATCTCTGTCGGAAAACGTATGTGAACCTTTGCTTTCAGTAACTGGTGTGGCCCCCTTGAGCAGCAACAACTTCGACCCCCAAACCATAATACTGTCACCCCATGCTTCACGGTTGGGATGAGGTTCTTATGTTGGAACGCAGTATTTGATTTTTGCCAAACATAACGCTTTTCATTTAAAACAAAAAAGTTCTATTTTGGATTCATCTGTCCACAGAGCATTCTTCCAATAGGCGTCTTGCTTAGTGATGTGGTCTGAAACTTCAAACAGGCACCAGTGTTCTTTTTGGAGAGTAGTGGCTTCCTCCTTGCTATCCTGCCATGCACACAATTCTTGGTCAGTGTTTGCTTGATAGTGGGCTCATGAACATTGACATTAATCAGTGCAAAAGTGGCCTGTAGGTCCTTAGATGTTACCCTTGTGACTTACCAAAAAATTATTCACCACACCCTTGGAGTGATTTTTGCAGGAGTGTAACAGCGGTGCTGAATTTTTTCAATAAACCCATGTTTATGTTCTCGGAACATGGAAGGGCCTGCCAAACCCACGCCTGATTGCCGTCCACTTGATTGAAACTCCTGACTTCAATTAACTCTTTAAATGAACTCATACTCCTAGAGGATCACATACTTTTTCCAACAAAGATTTAATGTTGGATAACTTTGCTCAATAAATAAATGTAAAATTTATTTAAAATGTCTAGTTTTAGGACTTAGATGAAATTTTGACCATATTTCAGGTCAAATTTATGCAGAAATACAAAATATTGTAAAGTGTTCACAAACTTTCTAGCAGCACTGTACTTTAGGGAGATGAATGGGGGAAAAGGGACACGATAATGGAATGACAGAATTTATAAGAAAATCAGTGTTTTTATAGACTTTGTTTTACTCCTGTTTGTCACTGCTGCTGATGTAATAAAACTCAAATGTATTGTTTATAAAACACTCAATTGAAATAAATACAGGTTATGTACAAAAGTTAATTTATTTTGAGTATTTACATAAGTTCACACAAGCTACAGTTTAACAACTGAGATGAGGACATTTATTATCCTCTTAAGTGACATTAAAATTCATTTATTTAGCACAACATGACATTTATAGAACAAACACATTCCTGTTCTATACAAAAAATGTTTCTTGACTCGGCTGAGTTTTACACTTGGGTATAGTCCATTAAACTATGTTTAGCTAGCATGCACTGAACATGGTTTAAGGGGAGTCTGTACACAGAAAAGAGGTATAAATGTTTGATAACTGACTTGGAGCTCACAACACCTTTATATTATGTACTGTATACACAAATAAGCTTAATCAGAACTATAATGCCAAACCTGGTCAGGTGCCTTTGTGGAAAAAGGTCCAATGTTCTTTTTTTTTTTATTCCTACCTTATACTGACCTTGATCAATCTTTGAAAGTTTGTACGTAAATCTCAGCAGAGACCTGTGAGACAGCTACATTTCCTCTAGTTTGTGTTCTGTCACCTACAGGCCAATACTGATGCAGGTCAGACTGAATCAGAGAGAGAGTGAAAGTGGCCTTGAAAGGGCCACTGAAGGAACAGTTTGCTGAAGGAACAGTTCTCATGACTAAATGATGGCAATGCCTAGGCTTCTTCATGGTGTCTGCAAGGGAAACATAGATTTGTCCTGAAATGGCAGACTGGCATAGTCATCGTGGTTCATCTCCAGGATGTGACGTGATCGCTGACCCGCGACAGGATGCTCTGAATGTGGAGAGACGCAAGAGCGCAGCTGCCCGCCGGATGAACCCCCACTGTGGGTAGACAAAAATACTGGAGGAACCAAACACTGGGATGCTATCTCCTGCTGCAGATGGAGGGCTGAGGTTCAGAGTGAGGACATAACACTTTCTCTTGTATACTCCTGTGGCCTCCACAACAGCCTGTTTCTGTTCATCCATCTTACCAGGGTCCATGCGTTTTGGATAGACTGGATCCAGCTAATGACAGTTTGACCTGTACTTGAGCAACAATAATTTATACACATATTTTTATTCTTGTCTAGCAGCATCCTAAAGCAGCTGCCTGAATCTAGTGTTACAACCGAAGATCAAAAGCCGTAGTAAAGAACTAAGATGACCAATAAGACATGGTTGGCATCTCTAGCATTCTCTAGTTGAGATTAGATGCTGGAAGTGAAATTGATGAGGCTGCACTGGAAGAATAAGCATTGCCTCTCAGTTTCTCTCACTGTTGTGAGACTTTCGATGGCCCTGGTGCCACAGTGCAGTGGGAAGGTTCTGACAGCCCATGTACTCCTTCTTCATTTCAGCCTCTGAAAGAGGTGGCGTGGAGTTACAGGGAGCTCCAGACAGAGTCACGTTCAGCAGGCTTATCCCATCACCCACGTGAAGCAATACAGCATTCTGGTCAGAAATCAATGGACAGAAATCAATATGGGGAACCAAAAACATTAGTGTATTTCATACATTGCACCAGTGATTGGAGAAACAGACTATTTAACTCCTTTTAGTTTTTCCTGTACCTTACTAAGGTGGTCGATGAGGCAGTGGGATGGGAGAAGAGAGGCCCAGAACTGGGCTGTGTTCACCCAGGGCAGGCCATTGAGCAGCACCACATTGAGGTGTTTAAGAGAGCCCTTTAGTCTCTTAGTGAGAACTCCGGTGTAGCTCTGCTCAACAAAGAGCAGCACTCGATTTGCCCTGCAGCCTGCAAGGTCAGCCAGCAGCTCACCTACTGCGTAGCGCTCCTTTAGATCTGCCTAGATGGAAAGAAAAAACAAGCTTAGGAGAACATTTGACATGCTTAGACTAGGCAAAGAACCAGTGTGGCTGCAGTTTTTTGGTGCAACCAAACAGGACCCACACCTGATATAACTAATTCAACTTCAGTCATTTGAAGATGATTCTCACAAGTCAGACCTCTAGCTTCCTCTAGAGAGTCTGATACGGTTCATCACAAAACATGGCCAAGACCCACTTATTTTCACAGGAAAGCCTTCTGACTGACATTGACCAACAGTATTTCCAGATAAGGTCAGCAGACACATTAGGAAATCTCATTTACTTGCCACTAACAGTTTGTATAGATCTAGAAGCTTGTGGCCAGAAAAGCATACAAAAGCTATCAGATGCTTGGTAGCATGTAGGCTGAGGCTGTGTGAAGTTTGACACCAACTGATCAATTGGAATAAATTGTATACCTGCATAGTTAGAATCAAAATCTATAATTGTCTGTTGCAGGGGATATAACATTTACCTAAAAATACTCTAGATCCTTGTTTATATTATCCTGCGTATGTACTGAATTTGATGGGGCTATTATGTAAAGCATTGTAATTTCCTAATGGAAGACTTGAGTTAAGCTTTAGAATGGGTTAATTTGTTTTAATGTGAAATAACCTGCAAAATCAAGGAAAAAAGAAAAATTTGGTGCTTCACTTAATCTTCTATACGCTACCAGTTCGTTTCACTGATTTTTTTTATTTTTTTTTTTATTTAACATGATATATAAAGGAATTATGACTTGGCTTTAGTGGAAATGCCATTTGTTTGTAGAGCCAACTATCCATATGAAGGGCTCTTTAAGCTGAAAGAAGCTGTTTTTTTCATGGAGGCAGACGGTCTGGTGGTCCTGAGCCTGTGTGGTCCTGGTTTCTCAAGCCTCCCCCTTTGTCATTCCCATCCCTGTCTAGGGATCAGGTTGTTGCCTTTGTCCCTGGAGAGTCTGTGCCTATTGTTACAGAAAGAAGGGCTTTACCACACAGTCTGGACCCTTCCGTCTGCCCAGCTCCGGGCATATGGCTGGGATTACTGACCACCTTTAGCAGCGGAACGTGGGATTTCACAGAGGTCAAACTAATGTACTTTAAAAAGGAAATATAATTAAATGTGTCCTTGCTTTCTTGAAAGAGTTTGTTAATAATAGATGAAAGAGGTGTTTTTAGTAATGAGGATTGGCATATCTATTGTGCTTTGAGATCAGAATATAGCTGAATATTTCAGGCTTAAAGTAACTATTTTTTCTGACATTTCTTCAAGCTACATGAACTGTGAGGAAGTCTGAAGCCCTTTAAAAATGTGTATTAAAGAAGTGAAGCACTTCCCACCTCAGATGCTTCTTACAGAAGTTTTGCACACTGTTTAATTACCCAGAGCCGTGCAACCAGACCTAAATATGAGGGCAAGGAGATAAGCTCCCAAACACCAAAGAGAGGAGTACATTCCAGTTTCTTCCTTTTCTAGTCAACAAAGGGAGCAAGGAGATGAGAGGGGACTAGAAAGAGGTATTTATCCCACTTCTGTGACTAAACACCTTCCTTGTTGTCTCTTTGATTAGGCAGCAGGTACTTTGAAGTGGTGGGCTGTTCTGCTTTATTAAGGGGCACATTTAATTTATTAACAGGAAGATAAGAGATCACTCTTGCATTCCAGTGGTCTGTCTATTGATCTCTAGCTTGTGGACTTTTATACTGTAGCACCTTGTCATACAACACCAGTTATATGGCTATGTTAAATAGAAGACTGAGATTGACATAAAAGCTTGGATGTAGAGAAAATGCATTCTCCTGAATTTTAACAAAACCAACATACTAATATTGTGTAATGTTGTGACATCTGCCTGAAGAAAAGCTTGATTTTTTTTTATCCAGCGAAACCAAAGGTTACAGTTAAAGACCCTGGTTTTAGCCCTGACGCTGGTGTAAAGCTTGTTGATCTCCTAAAGCAGCATAGCCCATCCCAAGCACTTTTCTCACAGATCAGGAAGATCCACTGTTAATCTCAACATTCACTCCCAGCTCAGTCAGTGTAATGGGTTTTTCTTGTCTATGTCAGTTGAGCTTGTCACAGTATGCAGTATCTGTTGGTCATGTGTAAGCTAGTACTGTTTCAGAAGTCTCACAAACTCACAATGCCGTTGTTGTTGCGGTCCCACAGCAGCATGGTTCCATCATTGCGGGTCGGGCTGTTCAGGTACAGGACGAATGTGTCTGCACAGTGCTGCTTGCGACAGATGTAGGAGATGTGGTTCCGGATTACCTCCTTTTCTGTGGCTGGGTACATTCCTTCTGTCTCTTTCGCTACAATAATTGACAGTGGTAAATTGGACTGCAAAAGCATTTCTGCAGGTCATAAAAACCTGATTAAAATGAGTTTATTCTGATTGAATTGTCGACTATGTAGATTTTATATCGCCTCAGTTAACTCCTAGTACAATCTGGCTTGGAGTTCTTACCTGCTACCTGTCCATTTCCAGCAAAGAATGTTTTAATGTGATCCTTATGAAAACCATTGTTTCTTAGCATCTGGTAGAAGACCAGCAGATTCTGCTCATGATGCTGGTATGTGATCTGTTCCTGCCAACCACCTGATCAGAAAAACATACAGCAGTGTTAAGGGACTGGCAAAGCTGCTTTACAGAGAGAGTTCTTACCTGCATGGATCTAGCAAGTACTGTATAACTGATTAGATTCTCCCGTATAAGCAGTACTGATACTGCTGACCCTAAGCAAGTAATCTCACAAAGCTAATAAATCGTGAAACAGCACAAGATTTTTCGTATTAACCTGAGAGCAGTACTGCGTGGTCACAGGTCTGGTAGAGGCGACAGGAGAGATGTGTGGCGAGAGGCTGCTGGTGGCATCGACGGGTGTTTTTATTGAGCTCACAGCTAGAGATGGGCACGGTTGGACTAGTGAGGGGCAAAGGCTGTGGGCATCTAGCAAACTCTGGATGATCTGTTACAGAAGAAGTGACACAAAATAAGAGCAAGTTTTTCATGCAAGCTTATATATAAAACCCCAAGTATCTGAAAATATGCTTGCCTTCTCTAGAGCTTACATTTCTGTTTTCCTTGATTCCTTTTTACACACTTACTGTATTAGTTATTGAAAATAGTGACGTTCTAAGGTGAGGTGACTTCCAGTGTCAAACTTGTTGCTGTATTTGTCAGACTATAAGATACGTTTTATATTGTTACAGTGAAGTGGTGTGTATTTCATTTTTGCATTAGAGGTCCTAAACTAAACTAGAATCTAAAATATGATTTGGAGGCAGTACAAACGTTAAATAAAATATCTGTTACATTACTGTGATTACTCTTGGTTTTCATAGCAGGAAAAACATTTCTTTCATAATTTACAAAATTAGAAAATTTATTTTAGGACTTTCTGCTATACACTGGGGTGCTTTATAACGTACCTCTTAGTATTTTTTTTAAATTCAAGAATAGTGTCAGAAAAAAGACTTTTTAAACAAATCATTAAGTAAAAAAAACAAAATGATATAACTATATTCTGCTGTTATAATGAATAGTTGTAATACATAATAGCTTAGTTTCCATAAAATATAATTAAAGTTTTCTGTTTATCAATTTGCATTTTGTCTTTTTGATTTAATTTTTTTTTCTCTAAGCAGACAGAATTTGGGTGGCTGTGTCATATTTTTCAGAGCGAAGAGTTGTGTGGAAAATATGGTGCTTATTCAGCCTTGTAATCATTTTTCTGTTATAGTGCCACAAGAAAAGCAATTTAACCTTTTAGGGGCAACTTCTCTTTGAAGATTTCTCTCTGATGGTGTAGTTTACTCCAAGATGTCACAGGCTACAAACTCTTACCAGACACATAGCATTTTAGGGAAAACTGCAGTGACGAGGGACTTGGGCTGTGTGTGGAAACTCTGGCATGTCCGTTTCAGTCGTTCACTCACCCACACAGTGGAGGCGCTGCGTTCGGTTGCTGTCCCTCACTCCCACCACTCGGGGCAGGAAGTGGATCTCGCAGAGGCCACTGCTACGCTCTGTATGGCTAGCTCTGGCCACCGCACTCTTCCGAATCTGCATGCGGTCGCTGCGGCTCCTTCTCCGCTTCAGCTGGTTCTGACAGCGAGTCTTCAGAGCCAGCGTCATACACGCCTCTCCTGCAAACCATTACAGCCTTTTTATACAGCTCAATTCAATTCAGTTTTATTTGTATAGGTCTAGATGTTATCACAAAGCGGCATAACAGAAATCCAGATGTAGATTTATGTTTAGAGTTGTAAAAAAAGAACATCATGAAGAAACCTCGAGAGGAACCAGACTCAAAGGGGAACAAATCATCATCTGTGTGACGCATGACTGTAAATGAATACTCTTCTATAATTGTATACTAATTGTAATTTTGTATACTAAAGTCAATACAGTACTAAGTGTGTTGAAAGAATGTTCAGTATGAGCATCATAGTCTGTCGTGAAGTGGTTCAAGGGTGTGAAATGGCATGTATGCATGCTGCAGATGTATTTTAGATTTTTCCTGAAATTCACAAAAGTCACATGATGTCACTGACATGTGATTTCTAAAGTTCATTTTTAGATAACTGTCAAATTTACCTTGCTACAAGGAAATCTTTGCTTTGCTAGGTAATAGTCTATTACTATGCACATATTGCATTCGCAATCTGTCTTAAGTCTACCATTGATGCTGTTTTGGGCTGTTTTGGACTATTTTCATACAGTAGTTTAAGGAAATAATTCAGAGCTTCTTTCAGGTAACACAGACTGGATGTGAGCCAAGCAGTACCATGAGAATGGCTAATAAGAAACCATTATAAATCTACTTAATGTAATTTCAGATAACTAGTAAAATTACCCTGGTCACAAATAGATGTTTTGTTGGCTTACCCATACAGCATCAAAAGCATTACTGTTTCTCTTTCTGTGGTCACTTATTTTCTCCACTCCCTTTATAATCACACAAAGAGACCTGGGAGGATTTTTAATGTGCTCAAAACAAAGCTGTCGTCTCCCCTCTTCCCACTGCTTCAGATTACATGGTCAAGACTGGACAGATTCAAACCCAAAAAAAATGTTTCCAGATTTAAGCTACAGTGAATGAGCAGTCAGAAAGTCTCATTTTCTTTCAAGACATTATTCCTGACCCTCTTTTTTTTCCTCCTTGATCATCTCTGACATGCTTAGTAATTGGAATTCTCCAGACTGGTTTTATTTCTTGGATATCTGTAAAGAAAACTGGATTCTGTCCATTTATCATTTTAATATATTAATTCTATGCAATCCTAAAATAATCACAGAGCAGCAAGTTTTAACAGTTTATTATGTTCTTTAATATAGAAAATCTGACACAATTCCAGAGTATGCAAATGTAAAGCACTTCACTCTAGAAGGTAGACAGGAAGAAGAGTTGAGTCCTGAATCAGGTAGTGAGGGGAGAATACACACTCAGACAATATTATTGACTATATTTATTGCAATTGCATGATTCTCGTATCAGTGGTGCTCCAGACAGAGGGGCACAGAGCTAGTGCTATCCACATAGACATCTATATTTACACATACCCCAGTGGCAGACACAATCCATGCATTGCCTGGCCAGTTTTATGATAAATCACCTGACCCATTTGATATACAGACTGTGACGTCATTATGGAGTCTGTGGAGTTTTACGACAGGTGCCCAAATAACACTGAAAACACCAGTTAGCATTTGAAGAGTTTGGTTCCAAAACGCTATAAATCCATTTTGATTAATTTGAGCAAAAATGTGTTTTCTTTACCAAGTGAAAGTGGCGAGATGAAAACCACTATTTTCTGTTTGAAACTTTCACACAGTATCTTTAGGTTATAATAACATTAAAAATTCTAATCCAGATTTTGATTTTCAAAGATTTATTATAAAAACTGATTTTTCTTCCCCCAAAATGCAATAAATAATATATTACATTACACAGAAAATAAAATACTACCTGACATGCAAATGGACAAAGAGTACAAAGAGGACAATATATACAGTACTGTGCAAAAGTCTTAGGCACATGTAAAGAAATGCTATAAAGCAAAGTTGCTTATAGAAATCAATGAAATGAAGTGTTATTACATAAAATACTACTATGAAGAACAATAAACAGTAATAAACTAAACACGGTCACTATTTGACAAAAAATTCGGAGAAGTTTTTCTAAGTGTTTTGGAGAATGTGCCATAGTTCTTCTGGAGACATTGACTGTCGCACTTCTTTTGTTGTTGTTGTTGCTGTTGTTGTTGTTGTCCAGGTAATCAGTAGCAGCTTTCATTCTTTTTTTTGTCAGAAAAGTGGTGTATTATGTAATGTTACCTGCTTTACTGATTAACTTATTTCTTTAACATTTTTTGTTGTTGTTGTTGTAATAGTAATGTTTTGAAATCTGAAATGTTGTTTTACTGATCCAATAATGCAGAAGTCATTAAACATACATCTCAAATTTGCTTAAAAGAAATTAGAGTGCCTAAGACTTTTGCACAGCACTGTGTATGTGATT
>CM075007.1:19495492-19510492 GCA_037576675.1 Pangasius sanitwongsei | reverse complement strand
TAATTCAGACAGAGCAATATTCCCAGAGACGCTCCAGTAAGTATTATACTACCCCATGTAAAACTAACCCAATCCAGATAGTACTTTGCAAAGATGATTTTGAAAACAACTTTTCCATAAAATCTCTTGTATTTTATTTATCTATTTATCACAGAAAGTGGCTACTAAGCGAGGTGTACTGAGTCAAAAGAAAATAAACGGAAATGTATTTATTTGGTATTTTGAAAGAGCCAGCAGTGAGGTAACTGTTCGATCATACACGTGACACCGTAACAACCCTAGATATAGCAGAAATATTAGAAAAAGAAATAAGGTAATGGTCCTACTTGTGGTTTTCAAACTGAGATTTCAGGCTTTCTCAAAAAGGTGTATAGACATTTAATATACTAAGTGCTTTTTGATTTAACTTCCTCTTTTCCTCAGTTTTAGGTATGGTGATTCTCCATTTATAAATATCAAAATCAATGCTGGGAGAGAGTACAATGGCAGTTCATGGCTTCCATTGGAGCTGAGGACTTGAGAAAGGGGGCATCACAGCCGGCCCTCGTTGTCCAAGCAAAATCTGCAATTGTGCATTCGTCCAACACTCGTGCATATTCCGCTCTCGTTGAAAGGAAATGGCATCCTCCTTCAGCCTTTGGTGACTCCGTACCTCTGCCTCATGTGAAAGTGGTGTATGAGCGGCCCCATCATTTCTCAGGGATAGCCTCACAGCGTGCCTCTCCGTCAGTGCCTGCAGGGGCTATACGTGCCCAAAGCACAGGTGCTCATCCTTCTAGCAGCAGTAGTAGGAATACAAGAGCACTCAGTGCTGTCTCAAAGACCTCAGTTCATATCAGTGGTCCCTCTACTGTATGTCAAAGCACTTGTCATCTGGAGCCGGTTATTCACGGATATCAGTCACACAGGCACCTGAACCCGCTCAGGTTAAGGTCGAGACTTTTAGGAAAAAGAGCTTTTGCACCTCCACTCTCAAATTATCCTCCTTGTCCTTCCCCACCCAAGACATTCTCTCACAAAGCATCTGTGATAGTTGAGAAAACCATGCCTGCAAATCAGTCTCACCCGTGGTCGAGGGGTAAGCTCAAAAGCAACAGCAGTGGGGTTATACCATCCTCCACTGCCAAGGTGCCTACAATTACCAGGCTAGAGACGAATGATTTGAAGAAGTCTAGTGCTCTACATTCTGGCAAGAGAGAATGCAAAGCAGACATAGTAAAACACAGCCAAACAACAGTGCCTTTAGAGGATAAATACACAGCCGTGCCTCCAAACCATATTTTGGACTTGTCTGAGTACGACAAGATTGTGGCTGAGGATGCTAAAGAAAACGAGCATATAGAGGAATGCTGCGTGGGACATGGTACCAGTGAAGCACCTCAGAGAGTGAGGAAAGTCAGCTCTGAGGTAGAGTTCACAGCAGCTGTACGAAAGCTCACTAAAAACATGTCACACGTGCGCAACGGGACACTAAATGGTCTGAGTGGACCACTAACGGCCAACTTTGATTCTCAGAGCAACAGGAGAGAAGTAAAGACAGGTGCCAATTCCACTATACAATCCTCAACATTTTGCCTTATTAATGGGAGTGAAGAGTTTTACATGGACACACATCCCTCCAATGTCCTTTGCCTAGATGAGAATTGTCCTAGTGATGGAATGACTCAGGACGGTATATGTGCCATTCCAGCGGACATTGATCGCAAAATGGACTCTCCTCAGCCTCCCACTGTTTACTCCGTAATGAACCAGATATCTGCCATACACCTTACAAAGGACTGCTGTCAGCACACTTCAGAAGAGGACCCAAGCCAATGCCTTATGACTCTGGATGAGGGGAGTCAGCCTGAATTCAGGGGGTGAGTATTTGCAGATCCTTCTTGTCCTGCTGTGTTGTCACACTAAAAACGTAAAATATGCTAATCGCTATCTATTGGCATATTTTTACTGGTGATGTTTCTGCTTTGCGTCAGTGTGTTGAGAACCCGTGTCCTCTCTCTACTTGCAGAAATGATCCCAGGTATTTTTTTCAGGGCCGTGCTTTGTGCATTGCTTTCCAAAATTCATGATGAAATGATGTATACTAGATTTACTGTGTGATAGTCCCAAATGGACTAATGCAGTTCTTCAAACGCACCTGAGAACTCGACTAGTATAGCTGAATAGAGTTGTTTAAGATAAATGTGCACTCTCTTTTGGTCTGGAAAGGGCAAATATATTAAGCTACACTATATGGCCAAAAGTTTGTGGACACCTGAACATCACACCCATATGTAGGGCTTCCCCAAACTGTTGCACCAAAGTTAGAAGCACACAATTGTATAAGACATCTTTGTATACTGCAGCATTAGAAATTCCTTTCACTGGAAGTAAGAGACCCAGACCTCTTCCAGCATGACAAAGTCCCTGTATACCAAATAAGGTTCATGAATACTTGGTTTGCCAAGTAGAAGAACTCGAGTGGCCTGCACAGTCCTGACCTCAAACCCACTGAACACCTTTGAGATGAACAGGAATGCCAACTTCACCCCAGGGCTCCTTGGAATCAATACCTGACCTCACTAATGCTCTTGTGGCAGAATGGACACACCTCCCCACAGCCACACTCCCAAATCTAGTGGAAAGACCTTCCAGAAGATTGGAGGTTATTATAGCAGCAAAGGGGGACTAAATTTGGAAGGGATGTTCAAAAAGCACATGTGGGTGAGATGTCTACAAACTTTTGGCGATTTAGTGTATATTGAGACCATGATCAGTGAGTCAACGTTTGGTTAGTGCAAATACTACGGATGCCTGGAGCTCTCTCAGCAATTTCCTGGAAAATATACCAAGTGTTTCCCAGTCAATTGCTGCGTCAATTATCCTGGGATTTGACTCTGGCTTGAATTTCCACATCACCACTTTTTTTTTTTTTACGAAGCTGTTTAAGTTTTGTATAGTATAACTCGTATACTTCTTTAAAACATTATATTTTTCTCTGAGCTTTGTAATATTACTAAACATGAATTGACTTGACCTACCTGATGGGCATTTAAAAAAATTTTTTTTACAAATATGTCCTGTTGTGTCTCAGTCAGGTGAATGTTGCTGTGTTACGGGATGGTGAGGAAGAGGAACTTCCAGATGAGTTGGAGAATGTCTGCAGTGGCAATAATGATGGTAATTGTCCTCTTACTCACCCTCCCTTTTCCCCATACCAAACCAGAACCTATAATACAGATCCACACTTATCTACCCCTCCATTTATTAAAATGATTGTGTTTGGCTTTGTTCATCAGTGACAATGTTTTTGCTGTGGTACCTGACAGAGAAATACGTTTTTCCTGCAGATGGATCAGAATCCGATGCCTCTTCAGCACCCTCTATGGCAGCAGCATCATCAAAGTAAATTGTCCATGTTTACTATATAAAATTCTAGTGCACACAGGAGGTATTGTGTTTGTAATGATGCTGCATGTAGCTTTCCTGTTTCCTTTGTGTTACGCTCCATTGTGCTAAATTCCATTAGTGAGTTTAACTGCAGAGGTACATAGTATTAGATTAGTCACTTTTCAGGCAATGTTTTATCCCTGTTGTTTTGGCTGGTCTTGATTTGTGGTGGGCTGCCATAAGTTCATTCTTTAATTGCGTTACATTAACCAAAGGTTTAAAAAAAAAAAAAAAAAAGGTTTCAAGTTCATACTAGCTCACATTCCTTGTCTGCATGGTTCTTTCACCTGACCTTACCATGGTGATGGCAAACACAGAGGAGTATCTTTTTTTTGTGTTGTTGTTCTGGTGGGTGCTGTGCATGAAAAGCTGAAAAGCACATGGGTCAGCAGAAAAATCTCCCAATTGTGAATCAGTGCTAATTTTGGAACTCTCCCTCTGTAATGGTGAATGAGTGTGTAGGTGAGTTGTATTGGACCTTGTAGGCTGTTCTCATCAGGTTACATCCCAGCTGATGGTCTTATTTTTTTATAGCTAGCCTTTTGTTTTTTATTTTACTGAACATAAAAGCCCATGTTGTGAAGGACCTGAAACCTGAAGCTATTCTGTTAGTGTTAAGCATCTTTTTAGAACCCGAACCAAAGCAGGGTACATCCTCCTACATGACTGTCATGTGAGTTACATTTTCCCTCATAAATAAATGACTAGGTTGTTTTAGATAGTTCTTTCAGGCTTATGAGAAATGATTGGGATTTTGAAGCTGGAATTTTTTTGAAGCCTTCTGTTTGCTAACCCTTGCCTAATTTGATGTTCGATGTATCCAAAAAGAGACTAAACCATCCTTTCTTTTAGTGCTAGTTAGTGGATCATTGTTTGAAAGTTGCTTTTTAAGTATTCACATTACATGTCTGGGATATTAGTTAAGGTTTATTTATTTATTTTCTTTTCTGACCCTGCTGATATATATGTTGATTTTTCTTATCTGACATTATATATTGTTGTGCCTTAACTTTTTGTCCTTGTATTTTATTTTATTTTATTTTTTTTTTTTAAGGTTTGATGTTCCACTCTGTTTCTTTATGTGCATTGAATTCTGTCTGTATTGTAGTATTGAGGAGCCCATGAGCTGTGAGTTGGAGGATGATCGGGAGGTGAAACCTGCACTGGTACCCAGCCTGTTCCCCTTCAGGCCCCCTACGTTATACTTCAGTACAGCCAATGAACGAGGTCAGTACACACGTTAGTTACACAGTGGTTTTAATTTTTCTATATTAAATCATAGTATTGTCACCAATTTTATTCACTTATTTACTTTATTAATTGTAGTGACTATATTTAAGGATTAAGACCCCTCCTGTACAAAATGAGATGATGATGAAAGCCATTGAACTGGTTATAATTTAAAATTAAAAAATATTTTGTGTTTTAGAAAAATTTGGTAAATTCTTCTGTGCTTGCCATGTGTGTTCATGTTTGCTTTGCAGTGGAGCTGCTTCCTCTGGAGCAGAGGAGTCTTCTGAAATGGAAAATAAGTACAGTCACCCCTAACATAGTCAAGCACACGATCACTAGATCCCATTTCAAAGTCACCAAGAGTGAGTCACCATGCTTTTGTTTTTCTTTGACACAGCTTTTATAAAAGTCATAAAAAATGTATTGTCGGGTTTATATTGGATGCTGTGTGCATTTTTATACCTATGCTGTAATAGCAAATTGCATGTCAGTCACTGAAATTCACTGTCTTTGTCCTGAGTCTGCAGGGAATTTTTACAAAAAGGCTTTTTGTTCCAGAGAGTCATGACTGGCTGGGCTGCTGGGGTCATCATATGAAGTCACCCGGGTTCAAGGCCATACGAGAGTACCAGAAGGTCAGAGGTCAATATATGCTACCAACTGACATCAGTGACACACACTGATAATCATTTGTATAAGCTATATTTATGGATACACAGTAAAGCAGATCTAACTGTAACCGTTTAAAGGTTTAATCATATTGCAGTGCACATAAAAAGGGGACAATGCCAGTAAAAAAAGACCATTATTGTCCGCTTTCATTCAGGCCTTTTAAAAATATATTGGATGAGTCATATAGGAACCAAAGTTCCACATTTAAGTAACTAGCTAATGAGTTGGGCTTTTATGTAATTTCAGTCCAAATCAAGTTTTGTTTTATTTTAGATTTAAGCCAGTTGTGTTGGAGTACATAGTTAAAACAACACAAAGGTCACTTTCCAATTGCATACAGATTATTGTGTAGCCATGTTCTTTATTAACTCTAGTTATTCATGTTTCACAAATATTTTGTTTCTGTTTTGCAGCTGAATCATTTTCCAGGTTCCTTTCAGATCGGACGGAAAGACCGTCTGTGGCGGAACCTGTCCAAGATGCAGACACGCTTTGGCAAGCGGGAGTTTGGCTTCTTCCCACGTTCCTTTGTGCTCCCACAGGACATGAAACTGCTGAAGAAGGCCTGGGAGGACGGAGGGAGCCGGCAAAAATGGATCATCAAACCGGTACTGCTTGGGTTTTTGGTCATTATTAAGCTGTTTTAAAATAAATTACTTACTCAATGGTGCATTGCGGCCTTATGTTTTAATGTTTTCACAGCCTGCTTCAGCCCGAGGAATCGGTATTCAGGTTATTCACAAGTGGAGTCAAATGCCACGCAAGAGACCTCTCCTTGTGCAGAAGTGAGCTTTTAATCCTCACACAGCTATCTGACAGCATTTTATTTTCTTAAATTGGATTTAATCTAAAAATGAGAAGACATATTTCGGGTTTTAATCTTGTCCTTTGAATTCTAAACCCTGCTAGGAGGGTTTATGGGGTAAAAATGGGTTCAGGATGTAAATCATGATTATAAACATTTTTTTTCCTGAGTTTCTGTAGATTTGTACTACATTGAGTCTCTCACCTCCCTGATTTTCATAGATACCTTCACAAGCCCTACCTCATTAGTGGGAATAAATTTGATCTGCGTATCTATGTGTACGTGACCTCTTATGACCCACTCCGTGTTTACATCTTCAACGATGGACTCGTCCGCTTCGCAAGCTGCAAGTGAGCCAATTAAAGATTGTGTAACGATGAAAGCACCATTTTTCAATTGATGAATAGCCTGTTTTGTACCATACTCAATGAGTAGTCTGATTATTGTTGCTTTTAATGTTTTCAATACAGATATTCCTCTTCAATGAAAAGCCTTAGCAACAAATTCATGCACTTGACAAACTACAGTGTGAACAAGAAGAACTCTGAGTATCAGACCAACAGTGATGACAAGGCCTGCCAGGGCCATAAATGGTAAAGAGAAAGAGAATTTTGTCAGAACGCAAGTCAGACTGGTTTTATTATCAGATTTCAGGCTTTGTGTGCAAACACCTATCCAAAGCTTGACATTAGCTGTTAACAGTGTTGTTCACAACTAAAATGTCCTATTTAACTGAGCTTTGTTGCCTGTAGGGCACTGAAGGCATTATGGCAATATCTGGACTCAAAAGGAATCAACACCACTCTTATCTGGGAGAAGATTAAGGACATGGTCATTAAAACCATCATTGCGTAAGTTTGTTTGGCATCACAAAGTCCTTGCATATCTTTGACTCAGCCTATGAACTAGTGTCAGGCTGAATTTCCAGCCTCTGTTTTTATGACCGCCAGATGACCAAGTGACCATAACACCTGTTGTGATGGTGCATGCACTTCCTATTTTTGTCAACTGCTATTTTTCTAATCCTTCTGTAAAGACTCATAGTAGCAGGTGCCTAATTAGCATTTAACTGCACAGATTACTTTATTAAACCTGCCAAAGAGAGGCTCAACAGTAATTGCAAAACCCTGGTACCTTTTTTTAGACTCTGATTGAATTTCTTTTCTTTGCATATCCCAGTTTGTTAGGAAGCTGGGGTCAGAGTGCAGGGTTACTTCAGGGAAATTATTTCCCTGACAATCTAGGGATTTTAATGATTGTTTAATGACACTATATTTTACAGGTTTTTTTTTTTGTTTTTGTTTTTTTTTTAAACAAAGTGTATTTCTGCTCCATATTCACTAGGTCTGATCCATATGTAAACACCCTGGTGAAGATGCATGTGCGTTCCCCGTACAGCTGCCACGAGCTGTTTGGCTTTGATATCATGTTGGATGAGAGCCTGAAGCCATGGGTTCTTGAAGTCAACATCTCTCCCAGGTATTGAGCAGCTGAACACTCTGACTAAACCGTTACTGTTGGGTATTCACTTCTGATACTTTGCTTTTAGTCTAATTCACCGTGTACATGTATGCCTTGTTGTGTTTTAGAGACACTGTTTTGTTTTAATTAAATGCCTAATGGTCTGTTAGCAGAAAGGCATCCAATGAGAAAAGATGTTCAGGAGAATTTCTGTGCCTGTGTCTTCCTGTACAGCTTACACTCCAACAGTGCGCTGGACGTGAGTATTAAGGGCCAAATGATCCGTGATGTGCTAAACCTAGCTGGTTTTGTGCTGCCTAAGAAAGAAGACATTATCCCCTCCAGCAGTAGTGGCAGCAGCTCCAGCAGCTCCACCAGCAGGTCAGAATCGATATTATAGATTAATTTAAAGATGCAATTGTATGTATTGATTTTATAGAATGTTTTGTTTTAATTCAATCTTCATATTATTCAGGTTATTTCTTTACATGTTAGATGTTTTATGTTTACAAAACATCTGGCACTCTAATATGTTTTGTGTTTACAAAAACGTAGAGATCATAAATAAATTCACACTCTCTTTTTCAACCAAATAAAAAATGATTTTTACTGCTGACAGCATCAGTTAGATGCACTGCTAGAGCAGACGAATCGGGTAGAATTTGTGTACTGCTGTGGACTAATTGTGAAGTGTGCTTGCCACTGTTGTGTTCAGTTTGTATGAAGGAGTGCGAGAGAGATCAAGATCAGACCTGTCCCCTGATGAGAAACTGAAAAGAGCTTTCTATCTCACCCAGAACTCTGGGGACCAGGTACGCACACTTGTTAAGTTTGACAGATTTTTTTCATAGTGTAGGAATCACTGTATCGTTTGAAGCTGCTTCCCAGGGTTAGGTTTAGGGTCTAATGAGATGTTTGCATTATTAAATGTACTGTTTCTCTGTTTGCAGGATTTCCACGCCACAATTCTGGAAGTATTAACCCCTGATGATGTGCGTGTTCTGGCTGAGAGTGAGGATGAGCTGAGTCGTCTGGGAGACTTTGAACGCATCTTCCCTTCCCCTGCCTCCTCCCGCTACCTCCGTTTCTTTGAGCAGCCTCGCTACCTCAACATCCTCCTTAACCAGTGGGATCAGAAATACAATCAAAACCGGAGCAAAGGTGTGTGTGTGTGTGTGTGTGTGTGTGTGTGTGTACAGTTTTATAAAAATGCTCTGTGGTAGGGTTTGGTTATCATCAGCTGTCAGCGATTCATGCTGCTCTTTGTCTAGGTATCGAACTGCTTAGAAGTCTCTGTCAGAAAAGAGTACACTTGGGGAACCTTGCTGACTCTACACATCATGTGAGTATATAAAACATATAATCTTACTTAGAATTCACACTGGATATGAACGTTACATGTTTGTATTACCTTTCCAGTCCACACTGATTGTGACTCACTTCAGTTCCCTAAGCAATGTAGGAGAGGAATAAAGAAACAGTAGTCTTTATTTTTATCAAGAAACCTAATGCCCATCCATACAAGAGTAGATTTTGACACTGAATTTGATTTGAAGGGATCTTTATCCTCAATTAAGACACACAGAGTAAAAAAAAAAATGGTATAAGGAATATCTTTTATTATAGCTTGCTATTGTTTTAATTAGATACATTTTAATATTGGGCAGTCTGAAATGAGAGTAGAACTCTTGCCAAAAGACAAGTTTGCAGTGACAGATAATAATGATGATGGAATATATCATAACCACCATCAAACCACTAAGTTTTTTTTTTTACTGTAAATATAGTCTAATATACATAGAGTCTAGAATTCAGGTTCATCTGGTTCCCTTATTTTCCACTACTGTGACATGACTCATTTCTTGGATGGTGAAAATTTCATCTGAACTACTATAGTGGATTTTTTCCTTCATTTTTTTTTTCTTTCTTTTTTTTTTTAATACCCAGTGGTCGTCAAAATCCAACTATGGACACCGTTCAGACCTCCAGAGCACCACATTTGCCAAAACAATGCTTACAAAATCAAGGTAGACAAGACACATGGAATGTTCCTTAGGTTTATCTTTTTCTGTGGCATTTCATGACGCATTTCTGTTTTCTAACTCTCTCTCCCTGTCTATATCAGTGCAACAGTGAGTCAGTGTGTAAGCTCCCAGCTGGATGAGGATGATGAGTGGTCTGATCATGATGTTCAGTCAGTGACCTCCAGTATTCCTGACATAAGTCTGATGAGATCAGTGAGCCCAAACTGAAGCGTGGCCAAAGCCAGTCTGCCTCACCAGGACTACTTGTGAGACTAGTCATGTACTCTGAAACAAATGAACATCCATGGCTTCCAAACAACGCACAATAACATGAAATCTTGCACATTTGCAGAGTCTGGTAGAGGGTGTTAGGGTTTTTACCTTATCAGAAGAGGCTAGGAACAAACCTTTTATTTTTACATAATTCTCTCCCCACAATTTGTTAAATAAGTTTTTGCCCCCTCAGCAGGTGGGGTTCGTAGTTGACTGGCCAGACTGATGACTGTTTTAATCACATATCTATTTCACCATTTCCAAGACTAAAGGTACAGTTTTCAAGGACGGACTGGTAGACATGTTTGAAGCACAAAGATATATACGCATAGGCTGTGTTTTTTATATATGCAAGCTTTTCTTCTGTTGAAAGGAGTTGCTCTGGAGTCATGCCTGAGTGCATGAGCCAATCAGATTCCTTTCTTGATTTGTTTACATTTTGAAAAAGGCCCACCACTAAGGGTCAGTACTACTTACAACTGACAGGTGAATTTTGGAAAAGAGAATTACTGTTAACTGTAACAATAATAATACTTATTAATTTATAAAGTAATGTCTTTCATTTTATCCTCAGTAAATAAATATCTGGTGTAGGATTTTCACATTAAAAGTATTTGAAATAAACTGACTGGTAAAGTCTCTAAATTATTTGTGACCTACTTGAAGCTTAATTCACAGACACCACAAACATCCCAATGTTTGTAGTTAGTTTGTGTATGTAGCAACTGCTAGAATCAGTTCCTATAATACTCACTGCGTAGTGTTTTGGCTTGATGCCCATTATACTAGCACGTCTCCTGGGGAGTTCAGGCTTCATGGTTTAATGCACATTGTATGTAGGAGATACTGTATCTGTCAACTTGTCATAGTTAGTCTGTCAGAATACAGCTGAAATTTGACAATGTTTTCACAGACACAGTTTGCTACTCTAACTCTTTCCACAAGTCTTTTCAATCTGAGAAATCTGTTTAAGGGTAGCATTGGGCCATGCCTGAAGACAGATAGTGAACTGAGCAGCAGATGCATAAAGCCTGTCAGGGCACACAGGAGGTAAAAATAGCCACTTCCATAAGGGTCAATTGAAATCCTAACACACTTTGCACTTACGAATGCTATTGACAGAGTAGCAGATCTTTACAGAACAATACTGAATTTTAAGATACTGGTTCAGCTTCCTATGATCACTTTCAGCCTTTTTTCAATTATTAACAACATACTTTTTAGTTACCTGTAACTTTACTGGGCCTGTAAATTACTTTAGCAATTGTAAGTTCATAAATAGCGGCGTCATCTGTTGTTTTAATGAGCTTTTAAGACTGATCAAATCTTGATGTGAATGTGTCATAGAGTTCCCTCTGAAAGTTTTGTAACAGCAAGGCCAATTCTTTTGTTTTTCTATACACTGAAGACGTATGGGTTTGAGATCAAAAGATATCAAAAGATGAATATGAGACAATAGATCAGAATTTCAGCTTTCTTTTCCTAGAATCTAAATGTGTTAAACAACTTAGAACATGGTGTCTTTTGTTTGACCCCACCCATATTTCAAGTGATGAAAAATATTGCAGCATGTGACTGACAGTTGTTTCTTGTTGCCTAGGTGTCCCCTGTTAGATTGATTGTTGAAAGAGCGCTGAATGTCTGCTCTAGGCTTGAGCCCTGGGTTTTGCCTGTGAAGACTGCATTTGTTGTTCGAGAGCTGTCAATGGGGAAAAAAAAACCCAAACCATTTTGAAGCTGAGAAAAGATGGAAAATTGATCAGAGCCATTGCACAAGCATTGGGTATAGTCAGTACAACAATTTGGAATGTCCTGAAAAAGACAAACAGGTTGGCCGAGGGAAAACAACAGCAAACCAAAAAGAACAGTTAGTGACATCACCAACAACCTCCACATGGCAGGGGTGAAGGTATCACAATTGACTATTTGAAGAAGACTTCAAGAGCAGAAATATATAGTCCATACCATAAGATGCAAACAACTCATCAGCAGTAAGAATCAGAAAGCCAGAAAGGATCTGCCCATGAACCAAAACATACAGGCTCATTGGTCAAGCATGGTGGAGGTAGTGTCATGGATTGGGCTTGCAGGGCTGCTTCTGGAATAGGCTCACTAATCTTTATTAATTATGTAACTCATGATGGTAGCAGCAAAATGAATTCAGAAGTCTGCAGAAACTTTCTGTTTGCCAATTTACAGAGAACTCATCCGATTTAATTGGGAGGAATTTCATCATGGAGCAAGACAATGACCAACACAACAAAGGACTTCATCAGGGGAAAAAGTGGAAGGTTTTAGATTGGCCAAGTCCATCACCAGACCTTAATCCAACTGAAAAAGCATCACAAAAGAAGAATGCAACAGTTTGGTAATGTCAGTGGGTCATCAGCTTGATACAGTTATTGCAAGCAAGGGACATGCAACCAAATATTAAGTGTTATTTACTTTAAGACTATCTGTTCCTATACTTTTGCTCACCTAAAAATTGGGTTGTCTGCCACCACAAGTGCCATGTTCTGAGTTGTTTAACACATCAAGATGGAAATATCAGGAAATAGATCAGAATATCTATTGTCTCATATTCATCCTTTGATCTCAATCCTAAATGTATTCAGTGTATAACAAAAACAAAAGACTTGGCCTTGCTGCTTTCAGAGGGGACTGTATTTACATTTATTACAATAATGGGGCATTTAACTTAAAATTCTTTTGTACTGTATACTCCTTTTAGTGAGTCATGCTCATGTCAGCACCGCAATAACTGTCAATCTTCCTAGTCAAAGTTATTGCAGAAGCTCCTGGTGAGGAATTTGAGCCCTGCAGCCCACCCTCTTTGCTGTGTGTACACACAGACTCAACAGCCACACATGCCTGATATCCCTTCCCCCATTGGCTCTGTCAGTCCCTTGCATGCCTGGATTGCCTCCTGATTTAGCCAGTGCTGCACCGCTTTGCTTTGCTCAGGGTGACTGAAGAGCAGTTGGAGTATGGTCAGTACAGGGAAGTGTATGCAGTGAACCTGTGAGCCCCTAACCCACAGACATGGACCCTTTCCCTGAGGTAAGACACAGAGCCACTGTGTGATCAAGAGCATGTGAGACATATTTTAGCAACAGGTGCTGGCCAGTCATTATAGCATACAGGAATTAAACTACTATGAGGAGTAGAGAACGGTGCAGTGCAGAAGTATTTGATTGAAAATCCTGTCATACACAATACTGCACTCAAATGTTATTGAGGCAATGAGTGAAATAAATTACTACTTTGGTTCACTGAAAAGCATTATTATTATCATCATCATCATCATCATCATCAACAGCATGCCTGTAAATATTTCTTTTTTTGCCAATCAGGTAAGTTCTGTGAAAATGGTTACATTTACATGTGCAGTGGGACATGTTGGGTTTCATTTGGATATAGCTCATGAATAAAATTGACACAGATAGATGGATACTTTACTTTATTGGTCCTTTAATGGAATTTGCTTTGTTAAAGCAGCCAAACAAAGCATGGTGCATGAAACAAAAGCAATAAGAAGCAGAGCTGTTACAGCAGTGACCAAACTGGAATGGATAGGAAAAAGAAAGGGGAAAAAAAAAAGGAAAATATGAAATGAATAAATACAAAATATTAAATAAATATAAAATAGGATGAAATACAGGACTGAAAGTATGATGTAATAAACACTCTCCAGACATGGTAGTGTAATCTATTTGTATGTTGCAATTGTCTAAATCCAAGTTAAATCCAGGTTCACTTGAGATGATTTGTACAGACTGCTAGCAGTTGACAGGAATCACTTCCTATTACATTCCTTGCTGCACTGTGGCTGGATCAGCCTGTTGCTGAAGATACTCTTCAAAATGTATGCTATGAAGGTAGTGGTAGTCATTGTCCATAATGGTCATCAGTTTTGAGACTTTTTGTAATTATTATTGCTTTATTCTACAATCCTTACTGTACTACCTATTGAGGTGAGAGTACACCATCTGGAGTCTGTAGATGATTCTATCTACACAGGCTGATATGCAAACTGCACAAGATCTAACAAAGAATCAGTTGTCTGTTATGAACCAGACCAGCCTCTCAGGAGCATATAACATAGAGATAGATATCAAAGATATCTCCTACCAGGCCTTCCATCCTTTATCATGAAAGGTGGCCACTTACTTTTACAGAAGGAGGCCAGTGTAACCTTCAAGCTGAAAAAGTGTACAAGCAGATGCTCTATGACTCATTGGTAGAGTCTCTGAGACTGACACTAATACTACAGGAATACAGATTTTGTTTCAGGTTGAACAGAACTGCAGCATTTCACACGAATGGTTAGCCTCTGATCCTCAAATCTTCAGCTCTCCCTTCACTGGAGTGTGATCGTGACGGTGTTGACAAGCTTTGTTGGTTATGATGATGAATGAGCATCAGTTTGGCAGATGTGGGTCAATTCTAGACAAATGCTGCAGTGAGCGCACATGCTTAATTTGAAACAGACATTTCTGCTTACTGGAATTTGCAGTGAGGTTTATTTTGTTCTCTTGAATCTTTACCACTTAATACAAAGACTTTCTTTGAGATCTTTCTTTACCTTTTCCCAGGTTCCCTTTACAGATGATGGTCTTACAATGAAAAGTACAGGTATCTAATTGTGTGTTTGTGTTCATCGTCCTTGCAAGCACCTAACACTCTCTGCCTATGTGCATTTCTGTGTTGAACCTTATTTTCTAACGTCATACAGTCATGAAAACAATATTAGTTTCCTGAATGCAGAGTCAGACTGACAGCCCTGCAGCAGGGTTCTCCTCCACTGCCTTTTCCTACAGAGCCTGCTCGAGATCCTGACACACACGTCTACACCAAGTTCTTCATGAGCCACTGCTGCTATGATGCCATACCAACCAGCTCTAAACTGGTCATCTTTGATACAACACTGCAGGTGAAAGTCTAAAATTTTCATGTATACAAAATCTCGACTTAACCTGCAGGTTCTCAACTATCCTGACTGTCAAATACACTGCCCGGCCAAAATAAAAGTCACTGTTTAGATTTTAATAGGCAAATACATAAGAGTCTATGAATGGATCATTATTAGAGTGATTATAATGT
>CM075007.1:19456077-19466995 GCA_037576675.1 Pangasius sanitwongsei | reverse complement strand
GTTGGTCTATCACATAAAATCCCAATAAAATACATTTTTGTTTGTGGTTGTAACGTGACAAAATGTGGAAAAGTTCATTGGGTATGAATACTTTTGCAAGGCTGTGTATGTGTGTGTGTGTGTATATGTATATATATAATTATATTATATAATTGTATATATATAATTGCCAAGGCATGCAGTTCTCTCATTCTTTTTACTGACATGATTCAGAAAATTCAGCTTTTAGAGACACCAATTTAACCGGCACCACAACCTTTCAGAAAAGTCATACTTTTCTTTTTAATACGTTTATGAGCTCCTGTTAGACACCATTCACAGTGCTGTAATGCATTATAATCACATGTACGTGAAATTCAGAGTTTCATTTCTGAAATAATTCATTTCACATAACTACTCCTTCTCACTATAATATAAACATGTATAACAAGTTACCAATAACAAGTTATTCATTAAAAAATAAAAGGAATAAAGTGGTGAACAAATTGCAGGACAAACTTCTGTGGCTAGGACCATCATTTGATCTGGAGACACCAGTATTGAGGAGAACTGAAAAATGTTAAGCAGGCCAAAGATGACCTCATAAATAATTTGCAGCCTCTGATATAGGAGCACAGCCCAATTGATCCTCAAAATACGGATGTTTCAAATGTCTAGAGGAAATTGCATAAAGCATATCTGGAAAAAATTTCTACAAAGATTTGCTTAGGTTCTATAACACGGTCATGAGAAATATATTAGAGCATGTGAAATCTTTGCTTCACTGGACAAAAACTGGTCAGTGATATTTGCCTTAAAATATTAACTTTATTTCTTTCACTAACTTTTTTGATTTGGTAGGTCACCAATAATAAATGAGTCCATTGCAGATATTGGGATGCATATCTTTGATGTTATGTTCGCAATGCTTCATTATATTTTTTGAATGGGCTGAAATTTCTTTCCTTTAGTTATAGCAGTTTGTCTTCTTACAGTTTGACTTCTTACTTAATTAATATTTAAATGGCATGATGATTATGTAATTTGTGTTCAACAATTAATTTTCTTTATGTGGAGGCCTAAAATGCTCTGCTTGGCTACTAACACATGAGTTCCCTCTGTGATGTCCCAGTTGTGGTCAGGAAGTTTATGGTGCAGTTCAAACTATGGTAAATACAACTGAAATGTCCACCACATATTTTGTTAAAAGTGCAGAGTCTTGCTCTAATCTGAAGCCTCGTGTATGCTAGAACATCCTGTTTTTCAGATGAGAGGTAAAAAAAAATGATGAGGCATACAGAAAAGTACAAATGTAAGTGATTTCTATCAAGATGGCAACTGTATGAACTAAAAGATAATGTTTGATGCTGACAAGATGAGAGATTATTTGTGTTCTCTACAGACAACCAGTCTAAGATAGAAAATGGAGAAACTGAAACAAAATGCTTAAGTGCATTATGTGTTTATTTTAAAAAACATTGTATTTCTCCTATATAGTGGACTGATATGAAATATAATTATAACCTAATTTGTTTTTGCTCTTATGGTCAAGAAGAGTCACATGTATTGTTTGTGGAAATATACACCAAAATGGTGCCAAATTCAGCTAACAGATAAATCACATTGTCTGTATACACTCATTGTCCACTTTAATAGGAACACCTGTACATCTGCTCATTTATGTAGTTATCTAATCAGCCTATCATTTGGCAGCAGCACTTCATGCAGATACAGATCAAGAGCTTCAGTTAATGTTCCCATCAAACATCAGAATGGGGGGAAATTTTGATCTTTGTGATTTTAAACCGTGGCATGGTTGCTGAAATACTCAAACCACATGGGCTGGTTTGAGTATTTCAGAAACTGCTGATCTCCTGGAATTTTCACACACAGTGGTCTCTAGAGGTTACATAGAATGGTGTGAAAAAAACAAAACATCCTGTGTGTGGATGGTCTGCAGGCTGAAACACCTTGTTGGTGAGAGAGATCAGAGGAGAATGATCAGACTGGTTTGAGCTGACAGGAAGTCTATAGTAACTCAAATAAGCGCTCTTTACCGCAGAAATGATGAGCAGAAAAGCATCTCAGAATGCACAACACATCAAATCTTGAGGTGGATGAGCTACAACAGATCACATCAGGTTCCACTCCTGTTAGACAAGAACAAGAATCCGAGGCTATCATGTGCACAGACTCAATGAGACTGGAAAAAGACCAAGTGAATTTTTTTTCTAATCTTGAACTGTCTGGTTTCTGTAAGCCTCTGCCCATGATAGCCTCAGGTTCATGTTCTTGTCTGTTGTAGCCCATCTGAGATGATTTTCTGCTCACCACAGTTGAAAACAGGGATTATTTGAGTTACTATATCCTTCCTGGCAGCTCGATCCAATCTGGCCATTTTCCTCTGACCGCTCGTATCAACAAGGCATTTCCACCCACAGAACTGTCCCTCACGCAATGTTTTTTGTTTAAAATCTGTGAAAACTCTAGAGACTGTTGTGTGTGATAATCCCAGAAGATCAGCAGTTTCTGAAATACTCAAACCAACCCACCTGGTACCAACATTCATGCCATGGTTGAAGTCACAGAAATCACAATTTTATCCATTCTGATGTTTGATGTGAATATTAACTGAAGCTCTTGACCTGTGTCTGCATGATTTTATGCATTGCACTGCTGCCACATGCTCATAAATGAGCAGGTGTACCGGTGCTCCTATTAAAGTAAACAGAGAGTGTAAATACATGTGCAATATTGGTCAGTAGTATGAAATCAACACCTGGAAGACTGCAGTCGTGGTAAAGCTCAGTGTTTCTTTCTGACACATCTTTTTGACAGTATTAAGTTAAGGACAATGTGAATTAGGCAGTGGAGTAGCCAGGAATTAACTTCAGGCAGTGGATGAGGAAATGTACACAATAAAATCACCACATGAACTGTCCAATTACACTGATAATCCTGACTTTGTGATATTTATATTTAAGATTTTATCATATTTACAACGTTATGTTAACCTTGTATGACCATACCTTTATGACAGGTCCACTGAAATGTTGAGAATAACATGTAAGGGGAAAAAAAAATCTTATCATATAATGTCTGATCTACTTTTCATTTCCTCCTCCTGCAGTAAACCTCCACTGCTCAGATGCTCAGATTCTTATTCTAATCTCATTTTTGACACTTGGGGCTGTTAAATATGGAATTGTAACAGTGACTCCATCGACTGTTTATGAACATTATTATACCACAATTACTGTGCAAAAATGTTTATTAAATGCCAAAAAATTAAAATATTATATATATAAAAGAAATTATTAAAAGTTTGACATTTAATAAAATTTTTGTGCAGTAATTGGGCTATACTGATGTTCATTAAAGTTACACTACACAGCATAAATGAGTACATGTATGAGTACACATCTCTAAAAGCTAACAAATTGAGGTCTCTCTCTATACTATATTTGGGGTTCCTATATAGTGCGGTGTTTTAGAACACCCAAAATTTGTTTCCTGGGGATAGTGAAGGGTAAATGACCAGCAGATGTGTCTGTTGAGTCATCACACTCAAAAAGGTCTATCCATCATCAGTTCACCTTCAGTTAAGAGTAGTACTTAACATAGTGAGTCACTCCCAGACTTATTGCTGCAATGCCACCACATGGAACAGAACTGTCCGGAGACGTAAGAAGGAAAATTATTTCACTGCACAAGTGAAAACAAGGTACAAAAAGGTTGGTGAATCATTTAAGCCAAAATACAGTAGCAAAACTGATACAGACATTCCAAAAGTATAGACAAGCAACCTGAATCGATCAGGATGTCATCATAAGCTCATGGTGTACGTTTTTTTTTCTGGGAAAAGTGCAGGAAATTCACAAAGCAAGTGCCTCAGAGCTGGTAAAAGCTGTGGAAAGTCAGACTGAAGTGCCTGTGTCATTTCATACAGTAAGACGCATCCTGCACAGACGTGGACTCCATGTTTGTTGTCCATGCAAGAAGACATTACTGAATTCAAAGCACAAGAAGGTCTGTTTAGCCTTTGCGAAGACCCATATTAACAAAGATGAAGACTTTTGGGAATCTGTTCTCTGGTCTGATGAGACCAAAATCACTACTTTTGGATATGATGATGCTCAAAATGTATGGTGTCACTTTCTCTCCACACCCTAGGTCATTGGGCACTTTTTCAACATGGCAGTGACCCCAAACATTCTTCCAAGGCCACTGCTGCATTCTTAAAGAAGAACGAAGGGAATGTGTGGAAGTGGCCAAGTATATCACCTGACCTCAACCCTGTGGAGCACCTGTGGGGAATTTTGAATTTTGCGCAGCACTCCCCATCCAACATCAAGGCACTCAAGCAGGTCATCCTCCAGGAGTGGAGCAAGATAGACATGACAACATGCTGTGAACTTGTACACTCAATGCAATGAAGGAGTGCAGTATTTAAAACTAATTGTGGACATACTAAGGACTAGAATATTATAGAATAATAAGCTGAGCTTTATGTGTGATATGTGTGATGTGTGACCAGGCTGGCTAGGCAGCATTCAGTAATCACTACAATGCTGACCTGCCAGTAACAAGCAATGTGAACTAAATGTTTTTATGAACTATATATCATTGCTATTATTTATTATATATCACAATTGTTCCAACTGAGTGTACCATTTCCACTTAAGGTGCAATGTTTGTATATTAGGTGCAATATTTGTGTAATAGGATGGTAATTGTGTTGTGTTGTCTGAGATGTGTGTGTTGAATGTATCGTGTTGTGACCAAACACCAAGAAAAATTACATGCAAATACATGCAAACGTATACGGTGAATAAAATTATTCTGATTCTGATTCTGATATATTAACAATCCAGGAATAAGCATTTGGAACTAGAAATACTTTCAGGGGGGTTCAAAATTCACCCCCGTAGCTACACCACTGGAATCAGGAGCTCTTGTGCAAAGTGATATTGAATAAAAAGTCTTGAATGAATAATAAATATGGATAATACAGCTAGGAGAAAGAATGCATAAGTATCTTTATCTAGGCTGATCAAAAAATGGTCAGGGTTAGCACTTTGTAAAGGACAATATGCAGGATTATTTGTTCTCCAATGGGCATCTATTATCGGTTGTTGCAGTTCCCAGTTTTGATCACAAAGTGTAATAATAACTCTACAGACGGTTATAGGTGGGGCTGATAATGCAAAGCCCAGTGACTGTGCAACATCTAGAAAGCAAATCAATGGAACACTGGCTTATATCTGTCAAATAGCAACATTTAAAATAAATAAATAAATAAATAAATAAATGGTCACTCAAAAGTGGTATTTAATAATCATTGGGGTTTTTTTCAGAATTTAAAATGTATGTAGTTGTGAATGAAGACTTTATGAAGATTAATATTGAATGGCTGATATATTTGGTGGTTTTCAGCCCCACCTGCTCCTATGGATAAGCCTCCACTGCCCAGTAATAATGGAAAGGTCATTCTCCAAACTTATGCTATGATAGTGAAATGTAGTGAAATGTTCTTTGTTTGTCTCTCTTATTCAACAGTAGTTTCCTTTCATCAAGTCTTTATTCAGGCCCCTGAAGAGACCGTATGATGAGGTGTTTGTTGTATTTAGATGCACCTCTTAATGTACCTGTTTTCCAGGCTTGTGAGCTTTAACTGAATTTGTTCTCTAAATTTGAGCCTTTATACTGCCAATTTCTTCAAATCATTTGATGCTCTTGGCCTTGATTGACGGGCATATTAAAATTGCACACTTAAGAGGAAACCTTTATTTAACTTAGTATATCTAATAGTTCCTGCAGATATACTTTCAAAATGTGCCTGATACCTAAACACCTATTACTCATTACTCATTACACCTGTCAGAACCCCCAGACTAAATAATTCAGAGTAGTTACTGAATAAAAACCTTCAGGACTAATAACTAATAAGCAGGGATGTAAAGGAGTTAACAATAGTTGGTAATAAATGGTTAATTATTAACAAAATAGTGTTTGACTTTAGACTGAAATCCTGTTGTAAATGGGTAACCATTTCTAAAATTTACATTATAGAGACTTAGATGATTTATGATGTAGGACTCCCTAATGGTTTGTCACTACATGTATATTGACCATTTATGGTATGAATCATACATACTAAAAATGATCAGGGCTGTGTCACATAAACGATGTAGTTAACTCTTATTTTCCTATGATGACATGATTTGATGTGCTGCATTGCTAAACTGAAATCATCCCTACCATTTCAGAGACACAGCATTCAAATGAATCTAATAACCACAGAGAAAAACAGACTGGAGTTACTAGTCTGAGTCAGTTGTTCTTTGAATACACCCTACTCAATTTGAGAAGTCATTTCTGATGTAATGAATACATCTGGTGGTTAATTCTTACAGGAAACAGAGACATAATTATTTTTTTTACAGAGTTTAATTGACTGAGAGGCAGTTATTCAACATTGAGTATACTTCCATAGGAAACATGTAATGTTTCTTTTCCACTGAAAATTAGAAAGAAATTGCACAGGAAGCTGTGCAACAAGCTGACTTATTTATCTACCTTCAGATAAAACAGAAAATAGTGGTAATTTATTACTATTATAGTACAATAGTATAAATCTTTGGTAATGCAGAGTCAGATGAATATCACTGATAAGTATTGTACATATCACCAAAAGTTCCTGTAATCGCCTTTCTGTGAAACTGTTTGTGTCACATGATTGGATTTCCGTTGTTTCAGGATCATTTTCATCACCTGGACATACAAATAAAAACAACATTTGATCAGCATTTTTAAAAAAAAGTTACACTGGATACCTAAATTAAACAAACTGTATGTGCTGTTTCTAGAGTGACTCTGGAACTTTCTTTTCTTTTCATTCAGAAAACCTCTAACACTTGTTTTCTCAGTTTTCTGGGCTTTAACATATCCTAACCTTAACCCCAGACCTGTGATGTTTGATGTCTGGTAACTTTATTTTCTTTGTTGTTTGATTTACTATTGTTACAGCAATTGTAAGCTGACTGAACAGGTGCTATTATTATTATTATTATTATTATTATTATTATTATTATTATTATTATTATTATAGTAGTAGTAGTAGTAGTCTACAGAAGGTTTAATGTACCTGTAGAATGAGGGTGATGGTGGTGGTTATGAGAATAGCAGAGAGCAGAATGTTGGGAAATGAAAGGGTTTGATCATATGTGATCTCGGGGATTTCCTGAATCCTAGCTTGCGTATGTTCACGGGGGCAGTCTGGGGTGTCTGGAGAGGAAAAATGTAACAGATTATTCAGTACAGCAAATACACTTGAATTCAGTAAAAACATTTTGAAGATAAAAAGGTTTTTATTGCTCGAAACTTTTACCAAATGGAAAAAGTTTCAGAGCAAAATACTTCAATTCAGAGATCAAAGTTCCTATCAAAGCATCCACAGAGCTACTGACGTCAACCAGAAGCTTTATTTTTGTAGTGTTTTGAATCCAGTATGTGGGTTGGGGAGGCCCCGTTTCCACTGAGTGAACCACAACATTACGAATGCACATTATGGCTTGAGATCTCTGGCACAAATTTTGGTCTAAGATCTCTGGCTCCCTCTAGAGTCCCTCTAGATAGACTCTCTGTCTGCTGTTACAGACTTACGCTCAGTTGTTATGTTGTTAGGTAAACCTACGCTGACCTACATATGCCAATTGTGTCTGCTTTTACTGAGCAAAATTTATAGGACACTGTTAAAACATAACTATGAAAGTTTTCAGTCATTTGTGTCATTCCAAAATGTTTAATAGTAAGTTCAGAAGACTCAAAGACTCAAACATTGCCACTCATGCTACTACTAGACAATTCTGACAATCGCAAAGTACAGGAATATAAGGTGACCAGTGAGAGTATACACACATGCAATATTAAAGGATAATGTAACTCAAACTCCACCATTCTGTCTATATGCTTCAGAGGATTTCTATTTAAGTGATTTAAACTTCAGTTATCTTTGATCACTTCCAAAAAAAAAAAAGCAATAGACTAGCATTATGTTTATAATATACGCCAAAGATTCAGGTTAGATAAAGTATTTTTGCAGTTACATACAAATAAGGTCTGTAAGCAGGTAAATGGGTGGACGAACATTAGCGTGTGTTTAAGTGAGATAAATCGAGAGAAAGAGAATGCCAGATTCAGCAACATCTCTTACCTGGTATATACACCAGCGTGCCATTCCCAAACTTGCTGATGTATGGTGGTGGGAAGATGGCATCTACTTGGAATCGATAGAGGTCAGTGTCCTCCCCCGTTAAGCCAAAGATAGTCAGGTCCACTCTGCCTGTGCTTACATTACCTCTGCAGTAGATTCGACCATTTGTTGCTATGTGAGGGTTTGAGATGTTGACATAGGCACTGCAGATCTTTTCTTCCCCATACATTCCCTTATATACAGACACTCGCATTTCTTCTGGCTGTGACCTTGTGTTAAATGTGCAATGCAAAGACACTTGCCCCTGCCCTCCCACTGCATAGTAGGGCTGAGACACAGTGAAAGCTGGAGGGACAGAGAAAGAGAGAAAATTTAGCAAAATTCAAAATATTCAATATTTCTAATAAAAGACCATAGGTAGCTAAATTGCAGGGTACTCACCATGCCCCAGTGGGAAGCCCACAATCAGTGTGATAACGAAGGCAATCATTGTGTAATGCTGGTGGTATTTCCCATTGTCTTTTTATGCTTGAAAATCTTCAAACTATTGTGGAAACCTCTGTGACATCATGACTGTGGCAGGAAACCTCAGGCTGACGGTAACTGCCCGTATAGAGTGCTAATTTTTACATTTGCATGTCATACGTGATGCAAGTTTGCAGCTAACTGATGGAAAAACGTTGAATGTGCAATTGCAAAAAAGCAACATATCAGCAAAATGAACAAACCTAACCAGAGTTTAACCGAACCATTCTGAGTTAAACTCAGAATGAAACTCTGATAGCCAAGAATGGAAACAGTAATGTGGTATTTCTGTGAAATAGTTGTGCTAAATCATGAAATTTAGGATTCACATGTGTGAGACAGGCATTCTAAATAATTTTCAATTCTTATTTTATGATAATATATGCTGAGTGGCACAAAACGTGTACATGCTTTTTTCAGTACATTATTTTGATGGAATAAATGTGACCAGATGATACATCTGACTTGCATTTGTTTGATAGTGTTACAGCATCTTAGCAAGTGAAAACTTCTATAATATAGACAAATGTTTATAAATTGAGATTTTTCTTCTTCTTTTTCTTCTTCTTCTTCTTCTTCTTGTAATACTAAACCTAATTTTTTTCTACATTTTTGCTCGTTTAAAGTTATTACAGTACTGTGTAAAAAATCCACCCTTGGCAATTCACCTAACAATAATGATGGAAAAATGTATGTATGTATGTATGTATGTATGTATGTATGTATGTATATTTTCATTCAAACAGCCATGCAGTACGTTTTTATGCAGGTCAACATTAAAGTTCAATATTATAGATAAAATGTTTACAGACTTCATACTATTTTACTGTTGAAGACCTTTGTGTAATTTATGAACAATAATAATAATGATGGGAAAAATCACACAGGTCTTTGTGTACTATACATTGTCTCATCATTATTGTTTGCCACCAAATACTTACATACTTATCAAATACTTTTACAAACACTTCAATACTTAAAAGTAAGTATTGAATGGCTACAAAAGAGTTCTCTCTGAGTTTTGCACATTACTGTATATTGCATGAATATAGCTCACTGCAATAAATAAATGCTTGAAAAAATCTATCTGACAGAAAAAATGCCTATATGCAAAGTGTTTTCACTTGCTAAGATATTTATTTTTGATTGTAGTACTGATTGGATAAAAGTTTTAATTATGGTAAAATAAAAAAAATATATAACATCAAAATGTTTAAATAATGGAAATAAACACAATTGGGCAAATTCACACACTTTGTTTTATTGAACAGTTCTCCCAATAAGTCCATATTCAGAAAGTATTTTAATAAATTACACACGTATTCAAAATGATACTTAGATGATCAAGACAAGGTTTTTATTAAGGTGACTGGACATAGTCACTTGTTCAGTTACAAGTGAGCTGGTATGGCCAGTGAATGGGTGGCAGCTGGAGCTGATGCTGAACTTATTTGGCTCTTGAGAACTCTCCTGGCCTTGTGTTGATGTAGTCATTCTGGTATGTATCCTGATGCCTGAGTTTCCACTGGTTCAAAAACAGAAATATTGTTTGGTTTTGTAGAACGTAGCCATATGGTGTTCAAGGTTACTGACCTCACTGCAAAAATGATATCTAAGCAATTGAAAATATTTTAAATATAGTCACATGTATGTAGTCTTTCCTATTATAAGATTACAATAAACTAAATCGAAGAAAAATAATCTAGAAAAATCTAGAAAAAGACCTCCCAATAGAACAAAAATATTTCATGCTTGAAATTAGTAATATATATAGTACTGTGCAAAAGTCTTAGGCACATGCAAAGAAATGCTGTAGAAAAAGATGCCTTCAAAAATAATGAAATTAAATGTTTCCACATTTAAAAAAAACCTATAACTAGCAGTAAACAGTAATAAATGAAACAAAGTCAATATTTGGTGTGACGGTCCTTCACTTTTTTTTTTTTTTTTTTTTAATTGTAGTCTGAGGTACAATTTGTGTAGTTTTATAAGGGAATGAGCTGTACGTTTTACTGAGCATCTTGCAGAAGCAGCCGCAGTTCTTCTGGAGACTTTGTCGCACTCGTTTCTTATTTTTGCAGCAAAACCCAGCAGCCTTCATTATGCTTTTTGTCTGAAAAGTGTCTCTTATGTAATATGCTGCTTTCTTTACTGACATACAAACATTTTTCTGTAATATTTAATTTTGTGCTGGAAAAC
>CM075007.1:19416020-19441248 GCA_037576675.1 Pangasius sanitwongsei | reverse complement strand
TCTTGATTGTAGATTTTGACAATGATACGCCTACCTTCTCCAGAGTATTCTGAGGTGTATAGGGCTATACTCTCTGCCCACATTCAGCCAAATATATAGTTGATAATAGATGCTAATAGATGTTTTGGTCTTTGGTATCATATAACGCTGTCCAACAGGAGTTATAGATAGTGTGTTAAGTTGATTTATGCGTTGTGTGCTGTATTATAGAGCTGCACTGTAGGAGCTAAATTGAGAATCATAATTGTTCATTACTGAAATTTAGGAACAGAAAGGTTTCATTCATTCATCTCCAGTAACTGTTTTTTCCTGGTCAGGCTCACAGTGGCTCCTGAATTTATCCCAGAAACACTGTGTGAGGTGGGAATACACCCTGTCCTCTGCAGGGCATCATACACACACACACACACACACACACACACACACATATTCACACACTCATTCACAACTAGGTGCAATTTATCTTGGCCAATCCACCTACTGGCGTGTATATAGGAAGTTGGAGGAAACCGGAGGACCTGGGGAAACCCATGCAGGCACGAGGAGAACCTGCACAGAAGCTCCACACAAACAGTAACCCATGCTCAGGATTCATTATTATTTAAATTTTCCCAGTTGCCATTTATTTCATAATTTTACATTTTACTTTATCCTACTTTGAGATTATCAAAGTAAACGCCTGCGCTCACAAGCCTGGGTGATTACTGTCTGTTTTTTTTCGCCCCAACATTCTAATATTCAAATCATAGATTACCCATACCTAAATCCAGTGTCATATTATAAATATACTGTAGCATGTACTCCTGCTGCTTCATATCCCTGGAGTTCAGACTCACCCAGATAGGAATGCTGGGTTTCGCTGTGTCACCTCTTATTTAACCTGTTTGGTAAGGATGTGCTTATAAACTTTATTTACTCAGTTTCACAGCTCTAAGCTCTTAATTATTGCTTTCCTTTTATCTGTGCTGCATATTGACTAATATTTTATGCACTTGCAAGATTCACAGATGCAGAATAAATCTGTGGAACATCTTGCTGGATCCTTTTGTTTTGCCTCCTTCATTAATTCTCATTAGCTTAAGTTTGTCTCTTATTATTGATGCTCTCTTCTGAGGTTGTATTATTAAAAAGTCTGAGTGGAGCAACTTTGTTTGTGCTGCTTGTCACATGTGAGAGCTTCCTCATAGCTGTGAGAGAGATAAAGAGGTTGCTAGTAAAAGGTGAGTTTAGGGGGAAAAATGCATTCGGCACCACTTTTATCTAGTGTTCAGTCAGTGTTGTCTCATAGTCTACTGCCCTTTAATCGCTGTACAGCAGGAAGCACACAGGAATTCTGGCTGATGAGGGAAAGCGGTGCCAACTCGCACGTTTTGGCTATCCAGCCTCAGCACAGCAAGTGAACAGGGGAAGGACAATCCGTTGTACATCTCTGTTGTGCTGTTATAAATGCTTGGCAGGCAGAGTTTGTTATCAGTTTGTCTCTGCTTGTTTTCTAGATGGCCGAAGTTAGTGATAGAATTGATAACACTGATAACACTTTCAAATATTTCCAGTATTCAAACCTGCAACCATCCAGAGACTGACTTGTTTCTTGGCCAACCCCAAATATCAGTGCTGATATCATTTCACTGGAAATGTTACACCCCTTGTTTCAGGGCAGACCGGAAGTATAACTATGTGTGTGTGTATACGCACGAGCTGCATTTGGATCACACAAATATGTGTTTTTATTGTTTAACGTAATATGAGCAGACCACCAAGGCCTGACTTGCTGTAGAAAACTGTGTCCGTACAGGGACAAAGAGATGAAAAGAGGGTGAAAAAAAACAGCAAAGGAAGGCACTGTTTCTTATAGTGTGAGCAATTATCTGTGTGCTCCCATCTCTTTGTGCCCAAGTGCCTCCATGGCATTGCCTGTGCAATCAGTATGTCTCGTGTTGTTCTGTTCTGACCTGCTTGTTTTGAGCAAATCCACTCAGAGGCTTATCAGACAAGCCTTCCAGTGTGGTTACACACTTTATAATGTGCCACCTTTCTCCCTTTGGGCATTTGCCATGAACTTTTTAAAGTGTCCCTGGACAAAAATCATGTTGCAAGCTAGTTTGTTAAATATGTTTTTATGCCCTAGAAATGACTGAAAACGGCATAGAAATATATCTGCACCTTTAACCTCATTAAAACGCCAGGAAAGATGAATATGGAGTTTGGAAACAACCCCATTTTCATCTCAAATAGACTAATATCAAAAAACAATGCAGGCATGGAGGTTCTAGGGCTAAAAGTTTCCAGGTTCCACATCATTCTTGAGTCTCAAATATGATGGCTTGAAGTTATTGAGCCTCTTTGCTTGGAGGATTTTGACATTTGCTCTGTGGTGACAAATTTGAGCCAGACATCAAAATAATCACTCTCAGGAAAAACAAAACATTTCTGAGATTGTTCAAGAGTGCAGTTTTTCCACGCAGTGAAATGTGAAAAGGGGTAGCTTTCCAGAATCCACTTAATGTAATGTTGAAGTTAATGTTTGGAAAATCTAGGCTCATTCCCCTTCTCTGTTTTTCTTCTCTCTTTTCGCCTGGTCGTTTTGCCTTGTCCTGCTTGGCCAGGTTTTCCAAGCTGTTCCTCATATGACAAAATGAGCGTCAGCCTCGGGGAGGAATGAGTGGCTGGGAATCAGGATCGCTTACAGTTTGCAGCTTTCCGTCCTCATCTCACCTGTCTCCATTTAAAACCAAGTGCTTATTTTACCAGCACAATATCAAAGGCTTAGAGTGCTTTACTGTATGCTGACGCTGCTGTTCCATTAGAGACAGCAAGGAGTGCCAGAGGAGTCAAGGAGTTTGCATTTGTTTTTCATACTTTTGAGTGTTACGTTCTTAAGTTTTTATACTGGCCAGTGCTGTATATCTAAGTGTGATTTAACCTGTAGGATTTAATTTCGTTTATTTTTTTTTCCTTAGAGAGAGGGAGAGAGAAATTTTGTACAGAACACATACAATCATTTGAGCATTACAGGCTTTCGTGCCTCTTTTCTGTTTTGACATGTCTGAAGTTTCTGTCATAACGCCCCGTTGTCCCGGCTGTTCCTTTCTCAGCAATGTTTTAAAGGAACACCACAGAGACCTGGGTCTCCATGTGCTATATTAACCATGGTTTAGCTCTCTTCCACCCCCTTAGCTTTTTATGAACATTTGATTAAGTATGTCGTATTTTGCCTGCCAACATTTCCTCAAATGACTGAAATTGCTTAGCTGACTCATCTGAGTTCTCTCTTATTTGAGTAATGCAAATCAGTGGCTTAGTGAGTAGTTGGTTAAAAATGTCCGTGCTGTCATGAGGGTTTTTATCTAGTGCTTTGACTCAGATATTTGTACATGAGCCTGCATGCAAGATCTCTAAAATTCTTTGTAATGCCATAAAGGGCCACATTTTATACTTTTACATTTGTGTTAGCACTGACACATTTTACAAACAGTCTCTCTAGCCTGAATTTAGGCATCGTTAGGAGACATCCTGACTGGCAATGTGATCTATTGGTGCTTTTTTAAGAACAAGCCCTGTATCTATTTTATGTAGTGCTTATTTTCAGGCTGTGGAATCAGTCACTAAAAACTGTGTTGTCTTTGATGGAGAAGATGCTAAGTTCTAAATGTACCCATGTCATAAGCCACCAACTTACAGGTTACTCTGTACTGCATTGTTTTAACCCTGCAAAAGATCCTGTTTCTATGATGGCCTAGGTATTACAAACTGGATAAAAAACAAATTAAATGGCGTTGACTGTCAGTTAAGAAAGCTCCACCTCCTGCAAAAACATTTGGCACTCGGATATTGTAGCACTGAGCTGTTTTGGGGAGGAGTTGTATTTGTTTAAATTTTGAGTTTCAAAACACAATTTTAAAATTTTAAGATAAACTTTAAGATAAATCTGCTATAATGGGAATATCTGTCAAGCTTTTTAAAGCAGAGTTTTCACACATTAAGCTAAGAAATGCACAAAATGCCTGAACCTTTAGCGGTACTTTTTGGTACTTCTACTGAGTAAGCATTTTATACAGTATGTAGACCTATCCCATGACTTTTTGCGTCTGACTTGAAATATTTTAATTAAGTAATTTCATAGCTCCCTCTTCCTAAAATTTGCATAACAGTAGTTGTTTGGGCAGACTCGGTTATTCACATTTTCTTTTGTTGACTTTGGAAATGTGATTAAGGTTTCTTCAATGTGACTAATCCCAGGTCTATCCCTACTGCTGTTGCCTTGCCTGGGGTCATAATAACTAGTCTAAGATCAGTTATCATGCTTTGTATTCATGGTTGCTGGATAGTGAATTACACAAAATCAAGCAAACTGCACTGTAAAAGTCTGTGTGTGATTATAGTACATACTATGCTATGCTGTGCTATACTATAATAATAGAAATTATTCACGTATGTACTGTACATTGTTCACACATTGCAATCATTGCTTGTCATAGCTAGCCAGCTGAATGTCAAGCTTCATGCAAAGCCCTTTCACGTGTTGGCTTCTCAAGAGTGCAAATGTACGTGCCTTGCTGAATAACATTCCAACCTCCTCCTTCAGTCCTCTTCCCTAGTGGCACAGCTGATGTGTTATAGTGCTGCTCATGTCACTGCTGGTCCATTCCTGCCGTTGCGTGCACAGCAGTTAATAATCTCCATATACATGTTCTGAAATGGATCGCTGTGACCTAGTGGTGCCCAGTGTGCACAAACTTATCAACTGCCACAAGACTACGAGACACATGCTGTCTCTCACGCATCACATTGTGGTGTATGTAAGTGTGAAAACGCTGCTACCGTAGTGTGAAAGTTGAGCTGGTTGGGGAAATGCGGTTCCCTCCCTCAGGCTTCGGTGGGAATTTACTGTACAGGAATGTTTGGGTTGTGTTAGTGGAACTCCTACACGCTTCGGTTACTTTTCCTGTCTATCAAACGGGACTGACTTTAAAGTGTGCTCAGATTACCTGCTCAGATCATTATGGACATAATGGTCATGTTCTTCATGTTGCTCAAAAACAGTTTATAGCCAAGTCTCACCCTTTCTTCGCTGAGTAATCTTTACCTAAGAACTGCTGCTGTAATCATAAAGACTGACCTGTGCTCAGCTCAGGCCTCTTATTCACAATATTTTCATACTCAACATCTTTTTGACACATTTAGTATTGTTCGACTTGGTAGTATTCAGCATACAGAAGAGTAATGATTTATAATTCCACTGGTGTGGAAGAGGATGGAGGCCCTTTTGAATCTGGTTGCTATCAAGGTTTCTTCCTCGTGTTATGACAGGGAGTTTTTTTCTCACCACTCTTGCCTCTGGTTTGCTCATTAGGCATCTAAATCAAAATTTACATCCAGATTTCTATAAAGCTGTCTATTGTTAAAAGCACTATAAAAGTAAAATTTAATTGAATTGAAAAAGTAAAATAATGTTTAACCATCTCATATCCATTAGTCCTGTACAAATAAAGAGGCAGATGGTCTGCAAGGTGATCATTAGAAAAGAAAATGATGAAGAAATATATCATGGTGGTCACGATTGTCCATAATTCTTTTTGTGGCTTATCAGAAGTCAGCCAGAACTGTTATCAGTCCTGATATGGTGACACAGCTGGTAGCATTTCCCCTCACAGCACTAGGGTCCCGGGTCCAATCCTGAATTCAGGTTACTGTCTCTGTAGAGTGCTTATGTTTTCCCCAAGTCCATGTGGGCTTCCTCTGGGTTCTCTAGTTTCCTCCCACCTGCCAAAAACAGTACAGTAGGTCGACTGGCTAAGATAATTTGCCCCTAGGTGTGGATGAATGTATGTTTGCATGGTGCACTGTGATGGACTGGCGTCTCATCTAGGGTGTATTCCCAGTCCGTGTCCACTGTTCCCAGGACAGGCTCTGGATTCACCAGACCCTGGCCAAGATAAAGGGACTACTGAAAGTGAGTGAGTGAGAGAGAGTGTGCTACCAGTCCCTCTTCCCAGCACTTCCTACTCTAAGCATAGTCTAGGCAACAGATGTGCCATTATGCTTTACTGTACATCTTTTCCTTCCTAATTCACTGTAATTAATTCCTTGTTTTGTGAGTTTGTAATCCTGAACAAAGTTTGTGTAAATTAAAGCCTGTTGATTGGGAATACCGAAGACAATTTTCAAGCAGATGATCTCTCTCTTTCTTCAGGATGGAACCTGTTTAACCTAAGCTCAGGGTCTGTCTTAAGGGTTTCCCTTGAAAAGAACACAAAAGAAAAAAACAAAATAAAGCCCTGCATGTTTGCTCAAGCCAGCCAGGTTTAGTACAATATGGTGAAACCAGAAAAAGCAGCCTCACATGTGATTATAATACTTGGGCCACTTAATGCATAACTGACCCACAAAGGAGAAACCAGCACAGACAAGCTTTGTGCTGGAAGTAAATCTCACGTTGACCAGAACCATTCCTGAGTCTACATGATCCATGTCTTTACCTCATCCCCTTGTATACAGCTCACATCTGGTCCCAGACACGGCATCTACACATCTGTACAACCCTCTGGAGCTCTGAGATCTCCAGCTCTGAAATGACTACATCATTGGCTAGTAAATGCTCACATGAGTACATGCCTCAAACAGATGTTGGGTTGTGCTGTTCGGCTCTGTGTTGGGATTAGGTGACCATGGGAATCGGTCCTTTTCCCGTAACAGAAATTTGCTACCAGAGATCACGTTGGCTTTTATTATGTATTATGGTGTCCAAGAAATGACACTATACTGAGAGGTTTAAGAAGTCATTTCCAGAAGCTGATGCACACCTTCATTTGCCTGTCCCTGTTTTGCCTGTTCTAGTTTCCCTCTCATTTGCTCTCCAGTGAGTTTATGACGTCCTGAATATGCCTAAAGGTGCAAACTGTGAAGCAAAAAAAAAAAAAACCCTGTATTTCATGTAGAATAGAGAATCCGCACGAGATTCTAATTCTGTATCATAGTTCCCCTACAGTGTGTGAGAGCCTGTAGTCCTGCTGACCCAGTAACAGCTTCCAGGCCCCAGTGTCTCCCTACATCAACGTTATTAAAAGTGGCCCAAATGGAAATTCATGTAGGATAAGTAGGACACTCCGGAACACTTTGCCATAAAGGTGACAACATATAAGTTGTCCCCGTGCTCAATTATTTTGATTGTAGGTTAAGCTTCAGCGAGTGCACCGGCTGGTGACATGGTTAGGCCTGCGGTGGTGCAGAGGGATAGACAGCACCACCAACAGCTCCTCCCCTCCATCCCCCCACGACGACACTCACTGTCCTCAGGCAGGGCACAGCAGCCTCGCCACAAAGGAGCTCCAGCTTTGAAATTAGAGCTTCGTGGTCTTTTCACTGGCATAAATGCACTCTCACCCAGCTGCCTGCTACATCTGTGAGAGCGAAGATGCTGAATGAATGTGCGTGTGTGTGTTTGTGTGCGGATCCTTTTGCTTTCATCAGCCCCACACAGTGTGTATTGTGTGAATGAATGTGTGCCTGTTCATGAATTAATCCGCTCCGTGCAGCAGGGACGATGAGTAAACCTGGACACCGTGAAATGGTGCATGAGCTGAGCTGCACTTTGACGATTTGGGTCAGTAGTCGTTTCTGATCAGTGTTGCTTTGTGTGATTGTGTGTGACAGCTCTGCTGCGCTGCACAGCTTTGTCCTGCAGCTGCGGTACAGTGTAGTAGAGTATTACCAATTATTACTGATATTGCATACTAGTGCTGTGCAATAACTAATATATAAATAATTAGGACACAATTAAATCAGGACACAATAACATTCCGAGACATTAAAATGTTAAATGTTAAAATTGTAATTGTTTTAACATTTAATTGATCTTTTCAGTTTTACATAATTTATCTTTGTTTTTGTGAAATTTAAATAAATTAATGATCGAACTCTGATTTTTTTTTATTTTTTTTTTTTTATTCTGTTTTATTTATTATAGGTCTGATCACACCTTCTCATAATGTTTTTTTTATTTTTACTATTTTCTCCTATTTTTTAGATTTAGATTATATTTAGAATAATAGAGAGACATTAACACTATGAAATAACACATGGAATTTTGCAGTGAGGAAGAAAAATGTTGAATAAATCAAAATTTTTATATTTATTAACTTCCCGTGGAAGCTTTGCGCACATATTCTCAACCGGTGTCGTGAGAGAGAGCTTTCCTTGCAGATCCCAAATACACTGAGCACTTGTTAGCTGCTTCTCCTAGGTTCTAGGAAACAAAATCATTGCAAATATAAAACTGTTTGTTTTCATTTTGATTTAGAAGTAAATTTCTACATAGGTATTAACTTCACTATTTACAGTAAATTTACTATTATACCTTGTAATTTTGACTGCTAGTGCATATATTGTGATATATATTGTGCAACACAGAAATATCTTCAAGGATCCCGATACATCATTTTTGTCATATTGCCCACCCTTACTGCAGTCACTGACGGCTGATTGTGGTATTAAACGGGAGAGCTAATATATTTCTCAATAGTTTAACAATGAACTACTATGCTCGAGCTATGCATTACATCACAAGGTCACATCGATGACATTATAAGAATGATGTAGGGCAAACTATTACACACACTTACAGACAGATAAACAGCTGTTCCTGAAATCTCTCTCTCTCTCTCTCTCTCTCTCTCTCTCTCTCTGGCACTGTTTATTTTTTTCTTGCAAGCTCAGTCTCTCGCTTCCTGTCTCTTCCTTGTTTCCCTTCTTCTAATTCATTTACATCTGGAATCAGGATGTGTGTATCAGACTTCCTGTCTGGTTAAGAGGACAGAGGCCTGTGGGAGAGCAGGTTCCATTCCAGCGGTAATCACTCAGTTTTATCCGATGTCACTGCTGTGAAGAGGACATGATGGGATCAGGGACACTGGCCTTCATTAGGTTTCCTGATGCAGCCAAGCACTGCTTTTTGATTTGAATTTCAAATCGTAGCATGTAACCTTGCTGGTGATTTTGTCATACAGAGGTGTTGATGTGTAGTGGATAAGGAGCTGAGATTAGAATGTTAGAATACTAGTGAATGATTTACGGCTCTGGAAAACAAGACATGCACAAAGACATCTGATAAGAAATTATTATACCACAGCAATTCTCAATCCTGACTTATCAGAAGGTTTTGATTCATTTTCTGTTCCAGCACCTCTGATAGTAGTGCCGGCTGCGTGTCAGATCACAGGTTTATATACTGATGCGCTCCTTCTAGTAAGTAATGGCTTCTGTAGATACTCATGCTGAGACTTGTATGGTGGACACATGCATTTAACATGTGTAGTAGGAATGACTGTTTTTAGCTGCTGTAATGTAGGAACCAACTTGTGTCGTTCACAATCCACAACATTCAATGCAACTATAAATTGATAAAATGTACAATATATAATTCTTTTATAAATAAAAAAAAAAATTTGTGGCTAATTGCTTAGAGTAAAACAATTTAGGATGTGCTGATATCGATTTAATTCCTTACTTAAATGGACTATATATGCAGTTCGGTGATTCTAGTGCCATTTAAAAATTCAAAATTTGAACAAATCCAGCCTCTTTTCGGTTTTCCCGCCAAAGCCTTGCATCTCGAATCAGGATATATGATATACAGTATAACACCTGATTGCTAGTGCAGGAGGGAGCTATCAGGGATAATGACTGATGGCAAATGGCGAAGCTGCCTGCTCCTGGCTTGGTGAGTGGTGGTCCACGTTTCTATTTTTCGCCGTATACAGAGCCTGTGGCACCACAAGAACTGAAGTTTGTCGTCTGAGCAAAAAAAGTTGATTGACAGCTGCTTACATGGGAAGAAGGTATCATTTAAAGGACCCATATAGTACAATGTTCTTATTTTATTTTCCACTTATAAAGTTTGTGGTTGGTGGTTTTTATATACAAAAAATTAAATGAAACCAATATTTACATTTTCATAACCATTCAAGTAAACAAGCCTGTTTAGTTACAGACCCTTTAAACCTGATGCCGTTTTCTGATTGGCCTACCTCTTCAGATTAGCTCAGCCAGTGCAGCTGTATTTACAGTATTTGAGCCATTCCTGAAACCTGGGTCTGTCAGATGCAAATGTGCCCATGGTAATGCCATGACAACACTGAATTTAAAATGCACTCAGTTTACATGTATGCATAGACTGAGAAGGGGAACAGTCTGTTTTAAACTTTCACAATGTTTTCATCCAACGTTTTTATTACAAAAAACTGAGGATAATCTATTTTCCATAATTTCCACATTATGGGTCAGTGTGGTTTACACTAGATACATAGTCTCGTCATGAAATAGTGTGCTACTTGCACTGTTTTTGCCTTTGTGGCTAAAAAACATGAGCGCAATTTGTGGTTAGTGGCTGTCAAGATGACATGTAAAGGCAATACATTTTTAATATTTGCACACTACATGTACAGATCTTATCCTTCTTTCTGGTTTTACCTCTTGACATTTTCAGCAGCCTGGTTATGCATTATGAAATGTAAGCATTTGGATTATGGCATGCACATACTCATGAGAGAAATCATTTGAGACATTTGCCTCTCTTCTAAATGACTTGTGCAGTTGTAAAGTGACAGCTGCTTGGCCAACGAGGAGCGGAAGTGCATGTGATAAGTATATGTACAACTGAGCCACACACACATACACACACACTTTTCCAGTAGCTCATACTTTAAATAAAGGGATGCCTGGCTTCCAGTCTTGGAAGACCATAGTCCAGGAAAGACATTTTTATCTTATGTGGCTGAACTTCAAGTTAAATTCTTCTGACTTGACTTACTTGGTCCATATTGAGCTTTCACTTCTACCAGCTTCCAGGTTTCTGCACAGTTCTGCCTCAAGCAGTTCAGCCAGCGTCCTGTAGACTAGAGGATTTACAGCTGCTGGATTTATGGATACTCTGCAGAAAATAAGCATAGAGTGGATTCCTAAAGACATAAATGAATTATTGGTCATGGCTTGAAATAATGGACCTTTTAATTATTTTTTTGGCAGGGTGATTGAGGGCTTATTTTCATTTCCGAAGCCTCTGTGAACTTGGATCAAGCACAACTCAACCAAAGGTAAGCACCTCTCAGCAGTGGCATTAACAGGTAAAGCCTTTAATAGCTTTTTTTTTTTTATGGAATTGTTACTTTTTATTACTGTTTGGTTGCCTCACAGATGTGTTGAAGGAAGGATGGTAGGCATGTCTGGTATACTATACAAAGTTATGACGTTCTCATATGCGGGTGGTTATTCTGTGACATAAACAACCCATTCATTTTTAGACAAGTTGTGAATATTTCATACAGAATAATGACAGGTTTGGAAAGAACATGATGTGTGGGCAGAGTAGACCATTTAGAATCAACTTCAAGTGGGCGAGTTTAACAAAATCTCAAATAACGTTGGCTGAAGTCAGGGGATTTGGCAGCTTGCTTGCCAGCGAGTCTTGCTTAGGTGGATGATTCCATGCAAAAGTGAAACCATGTGGGGGTCGTACAGGGCTTTGTGAGCATTCTCCTCTGGGAGTCTCTGATGTTGCTGAATTACAGCCCTGTGCGTCTGCTGGCCTGTTATCACTGTGCTGCGGCTGCCGCTCACCACAGATTTCAACGCATGTGTTATTAACCCCCTCCTGCCCTGGTAAAGAGGGAAAACCTCAGCGCCTTTCCCCTGCTATGCTTGCAGGGCCATTTCTTTAATGAGGCCGCCTGCTTTAGCTCTGTGCTAATGAGAGAGTACATCCGGGTGCTTCACCGGCACGAGCAGAGCACCCTACAGCTCAGCGTTCCTGGAACAGTAAATTAGGAGAAGTGTTTAGGAGAGCGATGGTGTTTTTTTGCTGTGCTTGCACCATTACCACATCACCAGCTCATCTGAGATGGATGGAACTTGTGGGAAGCTTTGTAGATGTAATTTATTCAGCATTCACTTAATTAATTTGGGGGAATTACGCTTTCAGATTGCTTTCTTTTTTTCTTTTTCTTTTTCTTTTTTTTTTTTCCAAAGTTTTGCCTGGCAGTGCATCAGAACGGAGGGATATTAATGACAATATGTAATGCCTTCAGCCTTATCATATCTAAATTGCTGGTTTAATGTAAAAAGGCAAATGTTTTACCCTCTGTAATTTCATGACTAAGTCAGTCAGGGGTTGTGATAATCACACCTTTCAGCAGTGGAGAATAGGAATGTCAGTGGCCTCAAAGCAAAACAAGAGCATTTGTTTTTCTGCCACCTGCACGAAAGACTTAAAGTTTCTCCAGTGTCTCTGAAAAGGCATTAGGTTTCTAATTGCACTCGTTCTGATAGAAACAGAAGCTGTAAAATGCACAGCTCCCGGGCAGTGGGGGTTGTTATTCTGTGTCTGTGTGCTGTTCTTGGCCCTTCAGGCAACTCCTGCCTTCTCACATGGCTCGGATGAGTTCAGCTGCTGTCTGACTCTGACATAAACTCAGTCACCAGGGCCTGTGTGGTGGCCGGGTCTGGGGTTATGTCAGTACTTGACTGCATTCAGATCTGAGCCGTGAGTTCCCACATTGCATGTTTGCGGATGCCTGCATAGCCGGCTCCCTCAGGCTCATCTTCAGAGGGCCAGTTGGCATGGCAACAGTGTGGCCATTTCTGCATTGCCTGCAGCATTATGTCTGCATTGCCTCTATTCATATACATCATAAATCTCTGTTTGGGCTCCAATTGTTTTTGTGGTGAGACCTTAGGGCTACTTCACGACTAATGTGTAGTTTCTGAAACGGCAGGAAAATGCATCGTGTTCATTCAGTTCGCTTATAAGAAGCAAACAATGTGTTTTTTGTGACTTGGAGTTTTATGACATAAGGATAATATGAGTGGGTATAGCAATGATATGATAGAGATGTTAATATGTATCCTGGGTGCTTTGGGTGAAGGAGGACAGCTGAGTGCACATCTGCATGTCTGCTTGTCCTGCTTGCTTGTACTGGCAGTCTCTCTCTGTGTTCTCTCTGTTTTGTTTGTCCAGGTGATTTAAGTAAGGAGTAAAACACAAGGTGTGCTGTTCTTATAGGGAACTAATCAATGACGAAGTGGTGTGATGAGGCCAGACATGAAGCTGAGTTACTGTTACCCCCGGAAGTTGATTATTTTCCAACAACAGCACGTCCTGAATTGTTTTACTCCTCTCCTACCACAGCAATGTGCTACCGATTACAATTTTACATTTATTACCGAGCCACACATTTTGTAAAACCTTTTAATCATTTATAGTTACATTTAATGTTACATCCATGAGACAAGTTAGTTCCTGTTATCATGTGCATTATAGCAGCTTTAAATAGTTGCTCTATCACCAGCCTCTCTTTATTTCTCTTTCTTTAAGTTAATAAGACGCAGTTTTTCATGTTAAGAAAATGGAAAGCACAGAGCTTACAGTTACAAAGCACTGACACTGGAGACTCCTTCCGTAAATATGAAATAAACATGGCCTTACAGAAAACCTCACCAAATCAACAACTTTTATTCATTAAGAAATAGCATGCTTTTTAAAAAATCTGTTTATTAGACTTAGATTATGTGGAGCATCCGCTATTCAAATCCCTGTGAATCAGCTGTTACTATAGAAACGATAATACTAGAATAACTGCATTAATATAAACCTGTGATTTAAATTACAGTCAGCACTATTGTCAGAGCAATCTGACCAATCAGATGTGAGTATTGAGCAGTGCTGTGGTATAAATATTTTTACATCACTTATTGTCTATGTTCTCCACAGTAATCCTGTCATTACACAGGATAAGCTAACTGTAGCGCTAGTGAGCCAGTCTGGATGAGTTCGAACAATCTATGAGCAGTTTAAACATGCCGAAGTTCGTATTCGCATGAATGCTTTTTGCCATGAGGGTACTGCACGTTTTCCTTGTGTATGCACAACATATTGTGTGTACACTCGTGGCTGCTATTCGAAGCTTCTGGGTTTTCTTGAAAGGCGATATGAGAGGGAATGGCTAATGCTATTGATTTATAGTGCCGCATTTTATGTCTCAGTGCAGATTTAACTGCCCTGCTGTGTGAGAATAAAGAGCATCAGCTGGACTGGTCCATTCAGAATCATCAAACTGTAATGAGAGGCACGGCACACTTTGGGCACTCCTGTTGATGGTGGGACTGGGTAATTATATGTAATGGTAGCATGTGCACTGCTTGACTCAGCTGTTTCTCTAATTACCTGTTGGGGGAGAAGCAGAATATGGGGCACCCCAGTTTCCTTTATGTTACACAGTGTCATCTGTGCGCTTTCTAATTCAATTTGACATCTCAGAACCACCAGTTTTAACATCTCAAGAATATTATATGCTATTATGGAGGGAAGAGACAAAGGGAGGTGGCTTTTTAGAAGTTCCCTTGCACATACATAGAATTGAGACCAGACCTGGTGTATGCTTATGAATATACACATTAGTTTTCTACAATTAAAACTGCACATAAGCAATTTAACTGCACCCAGTTAACTGTGCTTAATAAACCTTTTATAGCACATGTGTGATTTTTTGATTTGAATACCACTGAATGTACATTAAAACCACACAATGTACCAGAAATATGAAGTTGCTCAGACTATTTATCCTGTTCAGACACTGTTTCAGGCACAAACTGTTCTGGTCTGTGTTTACTTTGGATCGTTTGCGGTGAAACCAGTGTTTAGGTGTGTTGGACAACCTTCTCTACTCTGTGCTGTTCTTTGTTAGGTGTGACCCCTTTGCTGTGTAACAGTGAGAGTGAATCCAGGTCATCTTTCCTACCCCTCTGAAGGTGCTGGATCTGGAGACTAGCCATGTTCTGTCATTATCTGTGTCTGTGTAGTAAAACAGGTACCAGTATTTATTCGAGTCCTCTGTTACAGGCATTTGAGGTCATTCTCAGGACTGTGCGCTTTCCTGGGTGCCTGTGCTCAGCTTCATGACACGAGCTAATCAGTTCTTCCTTTCTTGAGAACCCAGACCTGAACTATGAGCCACTAAATCAGACTGAACAGAGAATGTGAGCCCCACTTACCCTTTGCAGATCAACATCATGGGCAGCCTGGCTGTGTGTTTAGTGCCTTCCATTCCTCCCTCACTCACTTGAATTGGCAGAGCTGTGTGTAAAGCCTCTCTCCCATTGTGTGTGTTTTGCCAAGGCTGGGAGGGGAACCGCCATGCATGCTGCTTATTTCCAAAGCTTAGTTGTGCGTGAACAATGACATTAGTATTACCATTTTCCATCTGTCAAGCTAAAAATGACATCTTTGAATCCCTTTTTATTTCCCGTTGTTATCTCTGTCTGACTTTCTGTCTTCCTCTTATTTCTGAATTTATTGTTCTTGTATTTGATAACTGGGATTTCACTGGCTGTATCTCTGACTGAAGTTAGATGTCTAACTTTCCCATTTAGGGATGAAAAGGCTTTAATTCTGTCCTTCTCCTAAAATCCTTGGGCGCCGTTGCTACCCTGAGCTGGCCGCATGATTGACAGGAGGCAAGTGGTTGAAATACTTGGCTGAGCTTCTGTTCCAGTGTTAAATTTGGTTCCTGGGAAGCAGCTGTGATTGGGCCAAAGCACATCAACCATCTTCAAAACCATGACTTCAAGAAAATATTTAGCATATGCATGATTAGTTTTCCATGATTGTTTTGTATCTCAAAGGGGGAGAACTCTGTGGAAAAGGATCCTGTTGTGTTTTAGACTCATAGTCAGTGGTGATGATTGCAGCTGGAGCATTTCTGGAACATTTATGAATGTTTAATAACAGGTTTGAATTGTTATACCCTATGTACTTGACACATATAGTCAATTCCAGAAATAATGGACAGCTTCCATTTTCTGCAATCACGTTTGCCCAATCTTACAAAAATGTTCTCCTCATATAGTTGGGAAGAAAACTACTTTTCTTTCCTCTAGCAAAGAATTATTTTCATAAGGACCTCTTTTTGTTTATGTAACAGTACTTTCTCTCAGGAACATATGTGGCATAATTATTAACACCCCTAATATATTTAAAATAAACATTTGCGAAATTGTCCCCAGGTCTGAATTTTTAAATTGCTCTCAGTCTCCATGAATTCCATTGTTGTCTTTGACCAAATGTGATGTTGCACACATGAAAAATCACATTTGTCTTTCATTTGTAAACTCTCATTTGTACTTTCAACACTAAGCAAAGAAGATCATGATTGTTGACCTGCACAAATCAGTTACAGGGTATAATATTTATGTTTGAAAAAATGTGATAAAATGCAACTATTTAGCATCACCAAATGTGTTATCTGGTTCGTATATTTATTTTTTGCAAATTTTAATAAAGAATGCCAAAAATTCTGGAGTTGACTGTAGATTCAGCCTATATGAAGAGTGGAAGATGGTAGGTTTTTGCATCTTATAAATGTAAAATCAAGCTAAATATTGCCCTTATTACTATTGATATTTACAGTAAATATTGTGATGAATGAGATATTGCCTTTGGTGATTTATTTAGCTTTCATACAGCACATATACTGAGTGTAATGTCCACTGCTAATGTTTGTTCTGTGTGCAATTTCTTAAGGAATTTGTCAGCTCTACCTCTATCTTTAATTTTAGTTTTTAGTTTCAGAATATTGATGCCCCCACTCTTAATCTCTGGATTAATCTCTCTTAATCTCTCTGATTGCTATAGATCGTTAAAGAAGCTAAATTCTGCATACCGTGAAAGCTTGCCAGTGCATAATAGGAGACTAAACTGTCCTATTTCTGCAAAGAATCTCAGTTTGGTATACAGCAGAATGAAGTTGTACACTGCTTTCTTTCAACAGGAAATGGTTAATTCATAGTTGAAATATGTGTGTGTATTGTGAAATATGTACCTGTCCTCTTTCTCCTTCCTTAGAAGGAGGTTTAGGCTCTTACCAGTTTGGTAGAGATGTGTGTTATTTATGCATAGCTGGTCTGGAAGTTGAGGTTAGCATTCTGTTTACCCAAAAACTCCATCTTCCAACGAACTGCATCAGATGTCACTGAGGGGCTTTGGCCAATAGACGTCAAATTTCCACCAAGTTATTGGCTGAATGAGGTCTTTCATGCCTACCTTGGGAGAGTCTAGACTGTGTGTGTGTGTGTGTGTGTTTCTGTTGATGCACAGACACGTGTGAGTATGAGTTACCCTAGAGTGTGGCCAGTCCATCACCAAGATGCATTTGTCCAGGGAGTGGGCTGGATGGATCTTTGTTTATTCAGGGAGGTAGAACGACAGAATGGCAAATCCTCCTGTATAAATACGCACTTTACTATTAACAGCTAGGATTTATTTTAGTCACAGAATGGAGACTGGAGTGTTGTGACTCCAAGACGCGTCTGGAAAACTACGATGACATCAGCTGTGGACAGAGTGACGACTGTGTTGAATGGTGCTGGTCGTAAGCAGTAGAATTTAGCACTGATCTGAGGATTTAGACACATTTTGCCAAGTGACAGGCATCCCTGGGCTAATACAAGAGCATCTAAGTTCAGTTTGATCAGCCAGTTGCCTTTTTTTTTTTTTTTTTTACTTTATTTCTTCATCTGGTTATAAACTCAGGAAAAAAATGGTTAAATGTAGCAGAACCCTAAAGGGTTCTTTGGTTCTACCTGCATCAAACCCTACAACTATGTGATTCTCGATCAGAAAGAGTTTCAATCTATAACATCTTCGGGAAACTAAGAACCCTTAACTATACAAAGAACCTTTCAAAGCAGCCTTATAGACCCCTTTTTCTAAGAGTGTAAATTTAAGCACAAATACTTTGCCACATAGTTAGCTTACTTGCTTAGTAAACTGTTAAACAATAAGATTTCCCTTATAAGCAATAATTTACCTAATATTAGTTAACTAGATATAGAAGTTAGCCAGCTACTTAATGCAGAACAGCTCTTCTTAGTGAGGTACTATTAACGTTAGCTAGGTAATGCTAGTGCAGTGCTGAATTCTGGTAGCTGGCTAGCTTCGTTAATGTTGCTTCACATTATTAAAACGTCATATAATACGTCATTATAAAATATAAAACGTCATATATAATATATTTACTTGAGCACACTGGCAGCTAACTAGTGGCACTAACATAATGATAGCTATTAGCCCAGCTAGAGATCTACACAAACATCATGTTAACTATCAATATCAATAAGAATATCAGTGAGGTTAATTATATAAATTAATACAGCATTTCATGCATATCAGGCAAACATTACATTTTAAAGAGATGAAAAGGTGTAAAAGGGTGTGGTGTTTTGACGATATTGCTAAACGGGCCTGCACTGCACTGACAGTCCTTCTAAACGAGACTTGTCTGCATTTATATTTATTTTGTTAAGAATCTTTGCTTGACACTTAAGCAAAGGAAAAGATATCCAGTTCCATTACTTTGCTAAGGTTATTATAATTATTAAACCATAATAACTATTTTACTGTCTAATTAAAACAAATGTGTTGTGCTAAGAAGTAGAAATGAAACAAGATTAACAGTGATGTCCGATGATTAAGTTTGTGATCAAGTTGGCTGATTAAGTGTTGACCCAGGGACACTAGTCACTCTGCCGAATGAGGATTTGGGAAGATTTAGAGTCCTAAAGCTCAGGAACACACAGTCTGTAGCTTGTTAAATTTGCTTTTGTTTGCATATGGTTTTCTTTATTCAAGGAAGCTTGAAAGCCCTGAGGAATTCAGCTGCATTACAGGGAGAGTTTTGCACGCCACTAAGGTGTAAATGTCAGCAAATGCCATGTTTGGGTTTGTTTAGATGACCGATTAGCCCTCAGTGTTCTGTAGTTTAGTTGTTGTATTCTTTTTTTTTTTCTTTTTTTTATCAAAGTCAGACTGAACGGGGCTTTGTTTTGGGTCACATATGTGTTCCATTCTTGGTTTTTTCTGGCTGCTCTCTGGAGGTAATAAAGTCTGGGGACATTCTTTCACCCTGAAATATTGTCCAAGGCAACGCTTTATAAACTTTTAGGCATTTTTTTGTTCCTCTAAAAAACTGTCTTAAGCATTAAGGAGAATTGACATTCTTTCTTTCATTTAGAAGTTTTGTGTGGAAGCATTAATACTTACAAACAAACTAAATTAATTAAAAAAAAAAATGTTTGGGTTTTTTTCCTTTGACCATCCAAAAATTTGTCAGTGAACCAGCCTTATTGACTCCTTGTTGTGCAAAGGTGCCATTTTGGCAATCGTCAGTGTCAACAATACCATTTGTTAGCTGTAGCAGACCACAAACGACAAACTTGACTAATATTTCAACTTAAGTATAGCTGTAAATGATTTACCACAGCATACAGGACATACTCTTACTAATCTCTTAATCATAAGTAAGTTATAGTTTGTATCCAAGAGCTATGATATTCTCCATATTTAATCAGCTAATGCTTTGGAATATCCACTTACAGCTAGCAGGATAACTAATGCTGTTGTTGGATGATCTAGTAATTCAAGCTAATGGGCTTCCCAGAATTGATTTTTATTTTATTTTTTCCTGCATGTCAGTACTGAAGTCATGAGTCTAAGGCGTCAACTTTCTGATCCACAAGCTGAATTGGCGGTCTTGCATAGCAAGGCCTGCCTATGCTTGTATTTCTGATTCTTTTTTAAAGAACCTTATATGTGTATATTGAATATACTGTGTGTGTGTGTGTGTGTGTGTGTGTGCTGGTTTAATTCTAAGTTGTGTTCGGCTCATGTGCTGGGAAAACAAAACCCTGTGACATCAGCTGGAAGCAAGGCTAAACTGCCATCTATGGAAAATGGAGTCTTGGTGAATGCAGTGCTTTGAGAACTAATCTTCACCGGATGTCGAACAAGCTGGAGTGGCCATGATCTGCTTCAGACTTTCTGATTCTTTGGGACAAATCGTATATATTTTCCAAATTACCGGGTTCCCTGGGTTTTAGTCTTTAACAACTAGGAAATGTCAGATAAATAAGGAATTTTTTAACAGTGCAACGGTAAAATACCCATGATAGATTTAGAAAATTTGTAATATATGAAATATAACATATATTTTCAATAATAGACAGGACAACTTATTTGTGGGTGTTTTTTGAAAACCTCCCTGTGGTTCTTAAAGAACAGTGCCATGTCGGTTATTTGATGGGTGTAGGTCATGCTGGCGCTGCTCGGATATTCTGTACCCAGTGCACTGTGACTTCATACAGAGGAGGTGCTGTTTTTAGTCTGGGTTTGGACAACATATGAGCAATCAGTGGCTTAGTTTAACGAACTGCAATTACATCACCCCCTCACATCACCACACCACTGGTGTATTGTAGCGTTGGAACATTTTAGAAAGCCTTCAAAAATAGTTTACCACTTTATTTACTTTCAATGTTTGCCTGTTTACCTAAAAATAGCTACCAGCCATGTCATGGTTTGACTGAGTGATACATGCTTGATCTTGACTAAATGTAAAAATTTTGGAATTGTCATTAATTTTATTTGGCTTTGTATTATGTAGTTAAAGTTAAAACGCATTTGTAACCAAAAATAGAATAATGAATCGAATAAATTGCCCCTAGGTGTGAATGTGATGCTCTGCCATAGACTTTCCCGCCTTGCTCCCAGTGTTCCTGGGAGAGCTTGACTCTGAACTGAGTCACTGTCTGTCTTCAACTACCTCTTCACCAAGCACTAAAATGAGCACTAATTAAAAAGAAACCATGTGTTTTCCTTCGCTAACTCCTCTCTAACAGGTTTTAGCTTGATAGTATTCTTAGACCCTGACTTGTTTGTACTAGTATGGGGTTATGTTTTTGATGAAGCAAGTCTGTAAGTCGCTCTGAATAAGGACATCTGCTAAATGCTGTGAATGTAAATGTAAACGACTAGGGTAAAGTGGATCCCAAAGATAAAAATGGAAATTATTGAATGAATTATTATTATTATTGTTGTTGTTTTTATGACTTTTAAAGTGTGAGTGTAATGTGGGAATGAATATCCAGTTTTCTTTATAGACCCCAAATGTCAAGTTGGAGCTGCTATGACAGAGCTACATTCTCTACGTTATCACCATTTGAGAATTAACAGTAGGCCTACCCCCAGATTCTGAACGAATTGGTCACAAGCAACTTCCAATGCTACTAAATCAAACTGTATCATAGCAGATTCACTGGTATCATCAAATATGGTAAAAGTGCTCTTACTGTTTTATGTCATAGAACTCAGTAGTATTTGTACCTGATACTAGATACAAATTGATATACATGTTCTACAGATTGATGAGTACAGCTGAGCTTTATTTTGAAGTGCAGAATAAACTAGAGGCCCAGTATTGTCCCCACTAGTCCCAAACTCGTGTACAGAAACGGAGTCAATGGTAATGAGGCATTTGCATGAACTGACTCATTGCTGTGGCTTTTCCTGAAGCTGATGGGTCATGTGTTAGAAAGTCCCTTGGAATGAGGCATCACATGCAGACAAATATTCTTATGGAAAATGGATTGAAGGAAGGAGAAAATGGCCATCTATAGCCTGGCTGGAAAGTCAGTTGAGATATCTGTTTGGCTGAGCTGGTTTTTTGGCCACTGAACAACATTGCCTGATGTGATATTCTGCTTTCCTTCTTCAGATGGCTTGAACATTTGCAGTTTAGTAAGATCAGATGTCTGAGTGTACAAATGACTGACTGTTTTTATTATTTAACCCCTCCTTATGCATATCGATCTGCTTTATTTTTGTGTATTTAAAGTGGCAACTCGTAGCGTTTTATCCCACTTTTTATTCTTATCACTTTTTATAAATGGATGTTTTAATAAAGGCTAAAGAGTTGTGTATAATACTTGTGGGTGGTAGCAGTGAGAACAGCGCTTGTGATTATTCCCATATGTCTGTGAGATGAGTGCCAGTTACAGTGGCACTGGCCGAGCTCCAGCGCCCAGCACCTCAAACGCTCTTCACCGTCTTTGGCAAGACTTAGGAACTCAGCATGCTGGTTGTGACTTCACATGATTTGTGTTGAGTCTATTCTTCCTGCCTGTCCTTAAAACTATTACAAGGACAGTGGAGTTCAGCATAACAGTCTTGGAGCGTACAAACCAAGAAGTCTCAGATTTGTGATCCTACAACACTGATTTTGAGACTTTCTTGCGTATTATCTTGGTTGTGTAACTGTTTTCGTTTAGCCCTTTTTTCTCACATGTGTTGAGTTAAATGGTGCAGAGATCTTTTTTTCTGTTTGGCATATGCTGTTACTCTCCACTTCTTTTTTTATGGGGGGGGGTCTTTTGTTATAGGCAGTAAAATGTAGTAAGTAGTCTCAAAGTACAATAGCATTCTAACCAACATGTTGCAGTTTAGTGATTAAAAAAGCTGTTTTTAATTTTTAATTCATTTTCGTTTTGGTGTCTCAGACTATTTGCCTTTGTTCATAAATATTTGTGGTCAGTATAACACACACCAGGCTTTGTAGTTTTACTAGACTTAAGTAATAAGGGCCAGTGTTAATGTGCCTCTGATCTTCAGGATGATGCAGATGTAAGTGAGGAAATTGCCAATTTCAGCACTTTGCCGACTGCAGGTCATCATCAGTTTGCACAAACATGGATTATAGACACACATAGACAGAATCATGATGGGAAGAAAAGTTCACCTTAATGATTATTTATTAGCTCATTTTAATACACAGATTTCCAACAGTAATGCTTCTCTTCTACTGCTTTTGCCACTCTGCTGTAATAGTCATAAAGTTTGTATCCGCATGTGTGTGTTTCTCTAGCTTCACATCTGGAATACTGGAGTGAGAGTCTCTTGCTGATTCATTTTCATTTTTTCCTACAGCGACTGAGGCCAGCTATTCCTCTGTGAGCATCACTGCATTTGTTTTTCTCTTTGAAATTATGGCAGGGGAAAAAGAATGAGAATTAAAAAAAGATCTGGGTCTAATTTGAACCTCTCTCTCTCTCTCTCTTTCTTTCTCTGTCTCATTTCCCTCTCTCTCGGTACCACAGTTTAGGACTCAGCCTGATGTGACCAGATTTTTGTGGTTAAACACAAATACAGCCTATTAAAGTCCAATACGGAATAAAATACTTAAGGTTGTCCACCAACATGGCCACAGTGCTATTGGATTGGCGAGAGTGGTCTTCAACACTGCTGTCTTTTTGACAGCAAGTTTGAATGATTGTTGTTGTTCCTGGACGGCAAAATTCGTACTCTACTATAACACTCACAAATCACATAATTCTTATAGATGGTCCATGAAAATCGGCCTATGATCAGCTTGATTCGTCCAGGTTGTGCTGAAGTGGCTGTCAGTGTTCTTGCTGAAGCCTGGAGTTTAGTGTAGCTGTGTTGGAATACAGCACTGATGTAATATGATATTACATTAATCACTACAACAAACAGAAAGCGTCTGACCATAGTAACCATCTCCACAACCAGCTTAGTCATTTTTTACATCACTGAAATTTTCCATAAGCTAGTTGAAAGATGTCTTGAGATCCTCTTTCTGGGGTGTGTTGTAACAGAAAGACAATCTGTTTTTTTCCTCATTTTATTTTTGGTTTAGTACACAGTCATGCAGCTGTGTGTCAGTGCTTGCGCACATGCCTGATGGAAAATGCCTCAATCATGTTGCCTGTGTATATGTATGCATTACAGAATGTTTTAAGTGGGCCTATCCACAGATAAATGGAGTAGAGTAAGAGTGTGTCGCATCTAATGCTGGGTAATATGACAATATGTAATATCGATTTTGTGATAAGTTAGGACACAATACGCTTTTCTGAGAGATATTTGTAATTGTAAAATGTTAAAATATTGTACAGATTTTTACCCCCCATTCTGTTTGTATTTATTTTTGTAGACCTTAAATAAAAGTATTGAACACTGTTGTTTTTTAAACCAACACTACTGTTTCTCCAGCTGTTTATCAAACCTATATATTGTGAAATGTTTTGTATGTCACAGAAAAGCCCATCAAGTATAGTCATATTATCTATATATTTGTCATATTGTCCACCCCTACTAGCATTATGACTCTATTAAACAATCATAATTGCGAGCAGATAAGCACCCCTGGTTTTTTTTTTTTAAAGGAAGGGGTCATAGGTATAGACTCTTTAGATGAACCCTGCTTCCTGGGAGAGGCATCGTTGCGTACTAAGCGATACTAGTTGGTGTATTTCCAGTATTCGTGTAAAGTGGTAAGAGATGACTTTAGGACTAATGCTGTTATGAAATGGATTTCAGGCCCAGAGGTGAAGAGACCTGCTTTCAGAATATCGGTTGAGTCATTTCTGTCATTTATTTGTCGGAGACCAAAGATTCTGAGATTAATATGAGTCCAGGTTCAACTCAAGAGCTCTGTGCTACACATTACTGTCTTACTGACAGCTGCTTTCTTTTTTATATATATATATATATATATACACACACACACACACACACTTTTGTATAAGGAATAGGCTGTCATATATGGTTGAACTGTTGCTGTGGTTATTCCTAGAGCTCATGGGTCAAGTGTCAGAATGTAGAAACCCGGGAATGAGGCATCAAATGTAAACATACAGTCATGTGGAAAATAGGATAAAAGGGAAATGGAAAAAAATGGCCTTCTGTAGCATGGCTGGAAAGTCAATTGGGGCCATGCATTTGGCTGAGCTGTTCTGTTTTCTGAGGTTAAAATCCGTTCTCTTGCGCTGCACGTGTGCAGACTTTCAGCAGAAACCTGGACAGGTTCAACTCGAGAGCTTTCTGAGCTCTATGCTACATGTGTGTTACTGATCAGAGCTTACATCCCAGCTGCTTTCTTCTTACACATCCACGCTTTTGTATGAGAAATAGGCTGTCGCATGTGCTGCTTGAGGAATGTCCCCAGGTCATAACCTCACTTCAAAGCTGCCACGTTTCCATTTTTACAACATGCAAGAGAGAATGTGGAGCTGGTCTTTCTCTGATCTGTTCTTCATTCATAATTGAGAGTTATAAACTGTGAGGAGATATGGAGGTTTTAACCAAATTTAAATTTGATCACCTCAAATAATCCTGGTCTGATCAAATAATCTAGACACCAAGTACTCCCCATCACCTCAAATAATCAGTAAAATATCTGAAACATTTGGATGGAAATATACAGTGGATATAAAAAGTCTACACACCCCTGTTAAAATGCCAGGCTTCTGTCATGTAAAAAAATGAGACCAAGATAAATCATTTCAGAAATTTTCCCACCTTTAATGTGACCTATAACCTGTACAACTC
>CM075007.1:19355680-19415920 GCA_037576675.1 Pangasius sanitwongsei | reverse complement strand
AGGAAAAGCCTACTAGAACAGCTGAACTTTATTTGGGGTTAATCAGAGGCACTTTAAATGATGGCAGGTGTGTACTGGCTCCTATTTAACACGAGTTTGAATGTGATTGCTTAATTCTGAACACAACCACACCCCCAGTTATAAGAGGGTGTGCACACTTATGCAACCACATTATTTTGTTTTTTATTTTTACTCGCCCCCCCCTAAAAGATTTCAGTTTGTTTTTCAGATAAGTTGTACAGGTTATAGGTCACATTAAAGGTGGAAAAAGTTCTGAAATGATTTATCTTGGGCTCATTTTTTTACATCACCAGAAACCTGGCAGTTTAACAGGGGTGTGTAGACTTTTTATATCCACTGTACCTAGTAATACTGACAGCGGTATTTAGTAGTAGTGTTTTGTCCTGTGTTTCATTAACTTAACACGCCACTAAAAGTAGTCCTTTAATGGAACTTCATAACATGACTGTAAACTATGAGGAGATATGGATGTTTTCGGGAATACTGCTTGTTTCACACTTCACTTTGGGTTGTCCATGTCAGCCATATTGTGCTCCTACCCTCATGCCCCTGCCGGGTTTTAGATTAGGAGTATTGAGTGCAAGTGACTGAACCTGGCATTATTACACATGGTGCAGTAGTGTGACTAGGACTGAATCTTCTTCCCTAAACACACTGACCTCTGACACTAAGGTCACAGAGGTCCATAGAGTCAGTCATAGTAGAGCTGCTCTTTATTTACAGACAGCATGGAGCTGACTGTGGGAACCACTGCCTGAGATTTGAGCTCACAGGTTAGCAATGGCAGCTATTCACACACTACTGAAGACATGAAGAAAAGCACATTCCATATGGACGGATGTAAACTGCCATGATCATTACATTTTCACTGAATGTCATGCGTAATATTGCTATTAATACCTGGGCTATTAAAAATCAAATGGAAGACAAAGTATAAATAAAGTGCAGTATTTTATAATAACAAATACTGTATATAAATGTATTTTTAAAATACACCTACAGGTAACTGGATAATAAACAATGTACTCCTCCCAAAACTAAAACTCAACTGCATTGTGTTGCATGGACAAAAAAGCATAGTTACAAGCATAGTACAGACATCAAAGACTGTGACTGTGAAAAATGCCCTTAAAATAAGATGATGATAGTGACATGATTTTATTATATTAAGAAGTTTATTAAGCATGAACATGTCTTGCTAGCTGTGTATATTTTGTATGGAAACATTGTGTGATTAGTCCCAATCACCTCAAACTCAATCTCAATGACTCTCTAATCTAATCTCAATCTCAATGATTTTAGATAATCAAATGAGATGATATAATCCCAATCAGATCAAACAATCCTGATCACCTCATATAATCCTGATCATCTGAAATAGTCTCAATCAGGTCGAGTAATTTTAATCCCCACAAATAGTCTCAGTAATGAATAAAACACCTCAAATAATCCCAATCACCAAATTTTAATTCTGATCCCCTCAAATAAGCCTGGTCTGATCAAATACTCCAAATCAACTAAAGTACTCCCCATCACCTCAGATAATCAGTAAAAAGTCTGAAACATTTGGATGTAAACATTGCTAGTAATATTGACAGTGGTATTTAGCAGTAGTGTTTTGTCCTGTGTTTCATTAACTTTAAATGGCTACTTTTAGCAGCATGTTATGTAACCTCACAGATGTGTTCCATCAGAGAAAAATTCCTTAAAGAGCGACTATGTCCTGCATTTTCCCTCGTGCCCTGTTACACAGTATGTGTCATGAAGCTTTGGCCTTTTCTCTGGTGCTCCTGTCAGGAGGGATGTCTTATGCAACACAGCAGCCCAAGAGGGAGAATGAGGAATCCATTACATCCTGCCCATTTCCTGTTCACATTAGACTGTCCTCCTCCACACACAGATCAGTGTCTCCTGTACTCTGACGCCATGCTTTACTCCCTCAGAATGAGGCACTAGATGTGTGTGTGTGTGTAATGTGATAGGAAGCAGTGGTACAGCTGTGTGTGGCTGCTGTAGTACCGTAGTGCCAGCAGAGCAGCGTGAAGAAGAGACAGGATGAAGGCCAGGCTCAAAGTTAGCAGTTTAGAGTGTGTATGATCATTTTAAACTTTAAGCATTAAAATGAATACAGGTTCATAAACTTACATAAACAGAAACTCAAGACTCCTAATAGTCTTCCATGGAACCCCATATTTTGCTGTTTTTCCACAGTGACCTATACCGTAACTACCCTTGCTGAATATGGATACACAAAAGAGTCAGTGGATCTACAAATAGTCCAGACCATTAATCTTTTAAACAGAGAAATCATTTTGTTATTTTAGACAAAAACAAGCGCTAAAAACAAAAACAAAACATTTTATATAGATATATATATATATATATATATATATATATATATATATATATATATATATAATGGTGTACTGTTCAGGCTGCTAGTATATGGTTTTATGGCTTTTGCTTTTTCTACCTGACATGGTCGTGTAGAGTTCTTTCTCTTTTCAAGTGTTCTTTTGGCAACTTTTAGCCTTTTCTCAAACTCGTTTGTCAAAATGTAAAATCAGCCTTGAGGCTTCTCTGTTGTTGCTAGAGTTTACTATTAACACTAGTGGCGAAACCTTCAGCAACCTTCAGAAAACTGCAATGCGATGGAAAACCAGGGTATGGATTGGGATTAGTAACTCTACTGCTGTACTGCACTGTCTGGTAGAAAAGTGCTATTTGACTGGCGCTACATATAGTCATTGGGTTTGTTTTGATTAGTTTCCTCCCCAGTTGAAGCTCATTTTAGCCACTCTCATAGCTCTACTCTCAATCTGACAGACAGTGGCCACTTCTATGTAACTACTATAATGGCTGTCTGAAAAATTAGGCAACCTTTGATCCAAGATTAGCACTCCTGCCGATTTTAGATCTGTGACGCTGTTTCGCACACACATGCTCACGCCCATTCCTTCTGGTCTAGGCTGTGTCAGAAGGGTGTGTGCGTGTGTGTGTGCACGCGTATGTCTCAGATAGCAAATGTCCTACGCCCCATGCTTGCCAATCCCAGCCCAAATCACAGGGCAGATAACCACAGGGAGCTAATTGTAGCACTGTTGCTCAAAAAAGTTCTTCTTTAATTCCCTCCATTCTCGTGTTCACTTTTGCGCCATCTATTTTTATAGGTTTGGGGGGAAAAAAGCTGGCTGAAATGGCCTGGGCACACAGAGAGGGGAGGAAGAGTTGGTGAGAGTTGCAGAATGTTGACTCCATTGTTATCCGTGTAGCAACATGAGTACATTGTTGTATTCTTCAGTTTACGTTTTGGGAATTGGAACACATCCTCTGGTGGCCAAATGCTGCTTTAAAATGTATGCCTTCACTTGTGCTTTTGGTTAATTGTGCAGCAGTGCTAACCTCTCCTTGTGCAGTTGTGGTGTGTAGCGGGTTCATGCCTGTGATATGTGTGGACTCATTAAATACTCATATCTGCTGAGGTGCAAAACATTGGATCAGAAATATTGACACCATTCTGCTGACTGATGGCCAGCTTTTCACACTTGGGCCACTCATTTTCTCTCTCTTCTCTCTCACTGGGGCCAGGATCAGAAATAACACTTCTAAACAAGGATCTTTCCTTCATCCATCCCGTGTGACCAGTTACACTTAGGTACTGATAGAAGGGGTGGGCAGTATGACAAAAATAACATCATAAGACATTTCTGCAATACACAATATTTATACAATGCACAATACATTATTGTTTCTATAGTAACAGCTCATATATGGGGGATTGTATGACAGTATAACTGTTGATGTGGTGAAGCTTTTTGTTAGGAGACGTTTATGTAGCATTATGAAGAGAGAGAGACAATAATCCACGCTGTGGTGGTATGATACAGCCTAATGCAAAGCAGAGACCCCAAAGTGGCCTTTCATGTGTTTGTTCCTGTTAGTACGTTTTTGTTTTGTTTTTGTTTTTTTAATCATACTGAATATTCAATTCTTCAAATTCTTTATAGACAATAAGATTTTGATTTTGATATTAAACTATGTAGGGGTCAGACAGGGGAAATGTTAACAAGCGTGATTCACTGTATATTCAACGATGTAGCGTGACTGCAGCAAACACAAAAACATAGAGCAGGGATTACTACAGTCATTCCGTGTGGTTTAATTATAAATAACTTGATTATTTTCATATAGTTATGTGTCAGTTGTGTCTTTATCCTTCTGTCTTTATAGTTTCAGTGAAAGAAGAAGACTTAATTTGTTTAGATAGTTTGGATTATTTTATGTTTTTGGGCCAGAGTATTCCATTTGAGTTTGTGTGTTAACATGTTCTGCTGAAGATTTGGATTATAAAGAAAGTTAAGACTTTAATTCTTCTGACAGTGATTGCTTGCTCCAAGGAGATAGGAGACGTCCTAGTGTACTGCTCTCTCTCTCTCTCTCTCTCTCTCTCTCTCTCTCTCTCTGTCTATTTCTAACACAGCCACACTCATACACACTTACACACGGTCTACATCTGTTTATCCCATGTGTTTATATACACTGCAGCCATTGCTCTCCGCGTCATTAATAAATCAGTCATGCTGTTGGTGGGAACTTCAAAGATGTTTTAGTTGTTATAAGTAACAATTGCTCTGTAATGATGGTGTCAGTTGTGGAAACATGGTGTAAAAAACAAGGTTTGATCTTCCTCTCTAGTGTAGGCCAGGGGATTTATTTACACATTAACACTAGAGGGCAGTGTAAGATCTTTATTGCTTACTCTCAGGCAGCAAACAGTATGTTTTTCTAAATGTAAATAAAGCAAAATGATATTGTTCACAGCTGAGCTTGATTAGGAGGTATAATCTTCTGTCTCTGAAAAATAACCTTCAAGGTGGTTCCTGATACTTTAAAGAGCGATGCTGGTTTATTTCATTACCTAGAGATATAATAGCATGTAGTATAATAGTATGTGTGTGTTTCTCAGATGGAGCAGTTCTCAGATGACGAGCTGGACCATGCTGCTGAGGAAGACAGTGATAAGGAAGACCAGGACCTGGACCAGATGTTTGGAGCATGGCTCGGGGAGCTGGACAAGCTAACCAAGGTGTGTGCGTGTGAGTGTGCGTGTGGGTTTGTGTTTGTGGGGTAATGTGAATATAGTGAATATATTGAAATAAATTGAGAAAATATTGTATCATACCACTTATTAATAGATTGTGCCTTATTAAATCGTTGATAGTGAAACTGGTTTGTTTAATAGGAATGTGAGTGAAACCATGAAGTTGCCTGAAGATACCTGATGGTCGTAACCTGTCTTATTTTGACAGCAAACATTTCTCTGCAGATTGAGAGATTGTATAGTATTGGTACCCTGCTTATTATTTCCTATAAATAGCCTATCAAAGGTATCCTTGTCTTCAAGGTCATCATATAATGGAGATAATTTTTTTATGAGATCAGTATACATGTGTATTAAAGTCTGTGGATTACTTAGATGAAGTATAAAGTATAAAGTGTGTAGCTTTGTCTTATTGTGTGTGTGTGTGTGTGTGTGTGTGTGTGTGTGTGTGTGTGCGCGCGCGCGTGTGACTTTGCAGAGTCTGGATGATGGAAAGTCAGAAAGAGGGGTGCAGAAAGCTCCTCTCAGACAGGAGACTAACATGGCAAACTTCTCGTACCGCTTCTCGATATACAACATCAACGGTCAGTCTGCTGTTCCACATTTTACACGCAACGACACACACTCTGTAACAAATAGATTCAGGGATATAGTTAGGATCTATGTGTGTAAGGTTTATTAGCAGAATTATCCACAGAATTAACATAGTCAGGCAGGCAATGGTGAGCAAAGGGGTAGGAGTCGCAGTCAGTATAATCAGAAGGGAAATACAATATCATTAATAATAAGCATGGCAAGGGAAAGATAATCAGCAAGGCAGGAAACAGAAATTAGCACTACCTGAGCTGGAACAGAGATGCACAGCTCCAGCCATTTTTTATTAGGCACATCTAGTTTTAACAGTGGGTAAGCTAAAATATTTCAAAGAACTATCATCCCCCTCTGCGCTTTATAAACACGCATAGTAGATGCTCATGGCATCTGGAATATGGAACATATATCACTTTATAAATATATAGTGATTCAGTGCAAGTCATTCTCATGGTCACTTGGTGTCAACTTTTTTTGACTGCCAGTAACCAGATGTGTGTGTGCCTCTTTACTTTGTCTCACAGAGGCTCTAAACCAGGGGGACTCTGTGGATCTGGACGCTCTAATGGCCGACCTGTGCTCTATTGAGCAGGAGCTGAGCACCATCGGCAAACCAAGCAGTGGCTCCGCACGCCTCGGCCTGACTGGTGACGCCAAAGTGCGTCAGAAACCTCCAGCTGGCCGTAGCCACAGTGTGAAGCACACGGGGGGAAGTGGAGGCAGCAGTGGAGGCAGTGGAGGTAGCAGCAGTAGCAGCAGCACTCGTGTGTCACCTGCATCCACCATCAGGCCTGCACTCGCTTCCAACTTCTCCCTGGATGACATCACGGCCCAGCTAGAGCGTGCCTCACAGAGCATGGATGAGGCAGCACGCCTCAGCACAGCATCCCTCGCCTCCACTGCCTCAGCGCCGTATTCCTCCTCTACCATGAGAAGGCCTGCCCATCAGCATCACCGGCGCACAGGCTCGGTAGGGACAGTCATCGAGCATGAGGTGAGATCTATTGTGCACTCGTCTCGCTCCAGCATCAACTCTGCCTCAGCGTCCAGCGTGGACTCGCTGGACATGGACAAGTCGAGGCAGCCGGACCAGGACAGTCTACAGGAGCATAGGCAGCAGAGCTCAGAGGTAACTCTCTCATCTAATATGTACACTAACGTCGTTAGCTAACATACTGTTGATACAGATACAAATGAAGTTAATTAAGTTAAAAGTAAAAATATATTATACTATTCATTATAATGGAGTTATTACAATTCTAACTATAATACAGAATTAATTATTTAATTAAATTACCCGTTTGTGTGTGTGTGTGGTGTGTGTGGTGTGTTTGGTTGAGTTGATGTAGTAAATAGGCCAGCACTTTTTCTCAGTCAGCCTCTCATTCTTCATCTCTACAGCATCTAAGCTCCACATTCACAGACTCCCACTCTCACTGCACTATCTGCTCCAATCACAAACAGATCCAGCCCCATTAAGACCACATCAGCCCAAAATGACAGACATGCAGTCTAGAGACACGTGGACATTAAGATAACTGCACAGTGATGGACTGACTTGTTTTCCTGGCAGCTGTCTCTCCCAGAAATACTTGGACACCACATTGGAATTTAGCAAAGGGAGAGCACAATTCAAATACACACCAATCATTTTCTTTCAGTGAATCAAACCATCATGGGGATACAACAAAGAAAAATCAACTGCTGCCTTCATTGCTATAGAAGGAGCCTGACAGAAATGAGGGAGATGGAGGCAGCAGATGTGGAGATTAAGTGGAAGCTTCAGGTTTCCACGTGTCTGTTTTTTAAAGTCAGGATATCTAGAGCAAAAGCCGCTTTATCTCCCTCTGCAGACGTGATTATATAGTTGCACGTCAGGCTGCAGCTCAGAGCTGAAACAATTTCGCTCATCATTTGACCCAGTATTTATTTCATGAATTCAAGGCAGACCGAAGGTGTCCAAGTTAACTGCAAAGCAAAACATCTCTTTGATACAGAAAAAATATCATCACTTAATACAACTTTGATGTCCAAGATGCTTTTCTTCAACGCCTGTCACTGGCATACAGACAATCTGACCTCATCCTGTATGAGTGCGTATGTGGGTATGCATTTAGGGGAAAAAAGAGAGATTATTTATGATGTGCAGGTGACAAGCTTTCTAGTGAACATCAGTCACATGCAGCTCAGATCGAAAGCATCACCAGCTATAGCCAGCCAAAGTGATGCAATAAAATGTATTGTATAGGTTTTTTTTAAAAAATGTGTTTGTGTTAAAATGTATCCACATAATGATGCCAAATCTTATGATTATAAAATATTTGAATAAATTCTTCACATTTATTACGTTCGCAGGTCCTGTGACCCACACTGCTTTAATCTGCTGTGCTTTCACAGATTTGCAGTTCACTGATAATCACAGCACTCTCTCTCTCTCTCTCTCTCTCTCTCTCTCTCTCCCCTCTCTCTCTCGCTGAAAGCACTCGTATCTGGACAGAGAGACCTCTCTGATTCTGAAAAACATTGCAGGAAAGCCCTCTCACTTGCTGACAAAGGTGACACCCTGATTTCTGTCTGCTTGCATGTGATCACTCTCTCCTGGTGGCTTTGTAACATCACTCTGCATCACCCTCATGTATCCCTGCCTTTCCTCTTACTCTCGTTAGGATTCCTTAGTGGTCCTTGATGAAAATCCTAGAGACTGAAGAATCTGTTGAATTTCCCCTTTTCTTTTCTCGTGCATGTTGGCTTTACCTTGTGCCTAGTTTGCTTCATAGCTGCTCTGACCCTGAACCCTGGTCCAGCCATTTATTATGCAATATATTAAGCAGTAAACATTTGACATACGTAAATATGCATCTTGGTTTTTGAATTTTGTTTTACATCATAATCAGTGTCTTGGCTTTCCGTAAAAGCCTGCGTTGGGAATGTTGTGACCGGTATTGGTTTGAACTCTGCACTGCTTGTTCATGTCACGTGTTGGTGATGTTCATAGTCGTAGTGCTAGACACAATAGTTATGATCATTATGAGTACTTATGCATTAATCACAGCATGCTCACAGCAAGCATCCATCACTGAAAAAAAGTTTGCAATCCTAATGTTTAGACTAAAGAAATTCATATCGGCAGCTGAGAGGAGTGAAGAGGAGGTGTGTGGTCTAGCACTACGACAGTTTGCTCAGTGTTGATGTGAAAAGCATGTGTTTGCATGTGTCAGCACTCTGAATGATGATTCAGCCTCTCTGCTGCAAAAATGCAGCTCATCACAACCATGTCTGAACGTTAAAGTGTGTGTGTGTGTGTGTGTGTGTGTTGTATTAGTAGTGTTTTGTATATAAATCAAAGACAAAAGGGTTTTCAAAACAGCAAAACGTTTAATATGAATTATACTTGACATTTTTGTCTTTACTATATAATTTTATTATTTTTGTTCAAACATAATGTCAAAAATAGGATTACAAGAAATAGATTGAAATCGATTGTCATTCAGTAGAACATAAAAATGCACACACAAAAAAAATCATATAAGGCATACTTTTAGCTACACTACCTGGATAACTGGAGAATCATATCACAAAAAATATTTTATTTTGTAATGTCTACATTTTATTGTTGCTAGCTCCAGAATTATTGCTATCCACGGTAAAGACAGGTTAAAAAAAAAAAAAAAATCTTTTTGTCTTTGAAACATATTTGTTAATGAATGATTGTCATACAGTGAGCTAAATGTTAAAACAATTTTATGACAATTTTCCCCTAAGGAGAAATCAAGACCTGCCAGCCTTTATGCATTTTGTGTAGCAACGATGCATTTTAACATGCTTCTAAGAGTTGTCATTTAAAAACACACAAAAAGAGCAGTCTTCTTTTTTCCCCCCACAATAAAAACCATAAATCAGCCAATTGACATGTGAAAATGGAATGATTGACAGTTATTACTTTTCATGGTTGGCAGGTCTGGAATCGTTTTGGGTTGTAGGTAGTTGTTGCTGATTATCACAAAGTCAGCATTAGCTCAAATTACAAATGCTGTATACGCAGATATTCTTTAGATAGGGAACAGCCTCTATTACAGTCAGGTGGTGTGCAGGTCCTGCAGGCAGTGTCTCAGTGTAGGTGGACAGACAACAGAGAAAGATTTACAATTATATAGTTTGTACACATTGTTTTCTGCTGAGTTAAGCCTTTTTTTCAGTTGGATAGGGAATGAATGGGGAAGGTAATTAACATTCGTAATGCATGTTAATATGTGCTGAATGTGTTAATTATTTCGGGTGTGTAGACTAAAAGATCGCGTCCACTGGGGCCTTAGGCTTCATTCAGATGGCATTAGGCTTCATATAGATATAACAGAGAGCAAAGTAAGACTGTTGAGAAACAAACTCTCTGGACAATTCATGCATCTCAATATCTATATGCATGTCGATATGCTCTTATTATATGGTATTATATGGTATTAATGGGTCCTCCATATTTTCTTGTTCATCACTTTCCATGGAGAAGAAGGCTTGAGATGGCAGAGGCCTTGTATGAGCATCGTACAACCATTTCTAGTAATTGCCAGTAATTGTGTGTAATAGTAATTGGCACGGTTAAATCAGTGATGTAATGCTACTGACAGCAAATTCACTGTAGCATAAAAGACTGACATAAAAGGCATGTACTTTAAGGAAAATTATTACATTTTTATTAAAAAATGGTCAGTTGATGCCTGCCACATGATGCCAAGTTCTCCATCCCCTCCACCCTGTGACTCATAAACTGGCCTGCGTTGCTTAAAAAGTTTGGAGATGTCTGGTGTAGATGGTGTAACTCCTGACTGACTGGAGCTGTTCAACGTGTTTCTACAGAGGAATGAGGTAAAGCAGTGACAGAGGGGTCATAATGAAGCAGCACTCAGCCTAATTACTGGAACGAGTCTGAGAGCAAGCCAACTCATGCTTAACCATCAAGATGCTGCGGATCGCTGACTCCACACACCAGGGCTTGTTTAAATCAGTCTTCTTGGAGTAAGAGTGCTGATTTAGGACTGCTTTTACTGTTTATATCCTAATGAATTGCACTGGCACAGAGATCCACAGGTTGTAGTTTAATAGTAGTTTAAAATGTAGTTTGTAGTACGCAGCACTGGCAGCACGACAGCTGTCAAGCATCCAGGAGTTCTTACGGTGTCAGGGGCTTATATGTTTTAGAGGTAAGTCAGAAACTGTGTGTAGTGTGGCTGGTGAAATTGTTGTGATACTCCAGAGTGGATTGGCTATGCTAGTTAGATGTGCTTGTTTGGTGTGTCAGGAGCTAAGCACTGGCCTGTTGTGTTTGTTTAACCCAGGTTTAGTGGCTTGAATGTCACTAAGTGGAGTGAATGCAGGAGGTCAGGCTGAGAGAACGTGCAGCCTCGTCTCTGTTAATCCCCATTTAGTCTGGGAGTAGAGTTAAATCTATCAGCCTGCCCTGTGCACTTTGACCAGTGCACCTTCACATGGCCATCGTTGCAGATTTATAGCAGAGAAATCTTCAGGTTTTTCATAGTCGATTGCTTATAATATTACTTACATATAATATTAATTTATTGACCATTCAATAACCTGTTTCTCTTGGTCAGGGTTGTGGCAGGTCCAGAGCCATTCTGGACATGACACCAGTTCATCGCAGACATATATATATTGAGCCAAACATCACACTTACAAAATTTTCCTTTCAGCCCAAATGTAGTCATTCAGCCAAAAAATTTTTTTTTTGTCCGTTTGTATTTTTAGTCTTGCTAACAAATAAGAAAGGGTTATAGTTACTGGTTTAAATAAAAAACATTATCTGCCATGTTTAAAGCGAATCACTTTTACTTTTTTTTTTACTGATATAAAGTAGTTTGCAGTCACTTACAGTTACAGTTTCAAGTAAGAGGTCTATACCAAAGTCTGAAGAATTTTTCTTTAGAACTAAAAATATTTAGTGTTCAAATGCATTTTATATCACATCAGCCTTGTGAAAAATTTGTTATTTTCTTAAACAAACAGGTGATAACCAGAATTTTGTCATAAACTATAAAAGTTGCTGATATTTAAGTAGATTTTACATGTCTTCTATTACCTGAGATCCATGTAAAAATCCACATTTTTGACAATCTGAATAGTATTCTAACTAAAATTTGTTAATTAAATCCCTAATGGAAATAAGTGCATACAGTATTTTTGGATAAAAGTGAAAGCAAGTAGTCCAAAAATTATAATGCAGGCTATACAAATCAAAAATCAAGATACATCAAGATGCATATACTAATATCAATCACATCATGACCCTACATCAAGATCAAATATAATTGTGGGATGCCTCAAGATTTTCACCCCTAGTAACTGTAAGCTGTCTTCTAGTAACATTAGCTCTACTGGAAAATTAAAGAAGAAAACTTTAGACACTAAACATATCTTGACTGACTGATTGATTGATTGATTGGTTACATTTGAAGGGAAATTTGTGTACATTGTGTAAACTCTTTCATTAAGTCCTCACTGTGCTGTGGATCATAAATCTAAATCATGATTGAATGATTCGGATGTGCTTTAGTCTCTCATTCTAGTCTGTTGTATAGAGCTCTGCCACAGAGAACATGAGGCATGCTCAGATGAACATTATTTGCTTTGTAATCTGTGAAATTGTGCTAAACCTTGCATGATTTAGTCTCTCTTTTTGGTAGCTCGTAGCATTTCGTTTGTGTGTTTACTGTATGAAATTTAGTCACTGCTGTAGTCCTTTAGTATCATGTTTGTTAGTATCATGTAACTTGTCTCTCGTCTCCTGTTGTCCTCTTTATCAGCATGTGTGGATACCTGCAGGCACAACACCTGCTCAGGCGCTCTGCTCGCTTACACCAATACCCCCTCGTTTATGCCAGCGTGAATGTGTGTTGTCCCAGCAAGAGGGCAAATTGAAGCATTTGATCATCATTTTAATCAGCTAATTGGTCAGAGCTTCCTGTACTGTGCTCTTCTTTTGGTTTATGATGGGCAGGAGGAAAGGTTGTCCACCCTTTCAGTTAATGATCAGCCTGCTTCTGTTTGCTGTGACATTGGGATTGGTTTTTATTTGCAGAGGATATCATCAGCATGTACTGCTTAACTCAGTTCACATCCATTCATGTTTGTTATATTAGAATATTTAAATCTGTTACTGAAATGTAGATTATTGTTCAATACACATTTTAATTCATAACAAGTGACAAATAATCAACATGATGGGGCATGCTGTCATGGGAAAATAATCAACAACATTACTGTTGCCACCTTACTATTGTTATTTTCCAATAACAGCATGTCCTGAAGTATTGTATTCATCTTATACAACAGCAGTTTGTCAATTATTACACTTTTTTTTAATTATATGAACAATGTCATACTTTTTAACCATTCATAATTATATTTAATGTTATGGAACATCTGAGAGGCAAGTTAGTTCCTGTTAACTTACAATATAGCAGCTGTTTAAGAAAAAATGCAGCTTGTCCTATTACCCAGAATTACTATTGTCAGAGCTGTCTTCTGCCTTCTTCAAACCTTCTGACCAATCAGATTCAGAAATTCAACAGCTCTGTGGTAAAAGTAGTTTTAAATAGTGTGAGCTGATTGAAGGCAGTAGAGGTTAGTCTTCATCTGAGTGTGTGTCTCAGTGAGATGCACTGCAACACAAAGAGGATAATACATTTTGACTCGGCATGATCCCAAGCCCGCTGCACAGCTGGCACAGGAAAACGTGCACACGTACACACACTCATGCACTCATAGAGAAAAGGGAAAGGCTTTAGATTGTGTTTCCCATAGAAAATGAAATGGGCTTGGTTAGTGAATAGGGGAGGGTGTGTGAGTGAGAGAGAGAGAGAGAGAGAGAATGATTGTGGAATGCCTCCTCTCCTTCCCCTCCCTTCTTTTCTCTCATGTCTGTCATGGATGTGTTGTTGTGTTGCAAAGGTTCCCTGCTTTCGGTGTTCAGGATTTCTTTGCCTTTGTTCATCTGAATCAGGAATCCAGAAATTCAAGATTAGCACCAACTTGATCTTGGGAATAGCATAGCATCTCTTTTTCAGTGGGAATTCCTGGTTCATATTGAACTCCAGAAACAAGGATACACGGATTATAGAACAGCCTTCTCTATTATGCCATTTTAACCGATCCTCCATACATTAAGAAAATATTCAGTTTGAGCAATTTAATTTAGTAGCTCTTTGGATCTAAACATAAGAGACACTGCCTGCCTGGTTGAACCTGTAAATAAAATGTCTTCTTGTTGGAGAAATCAGGTACAGTAAGAATGTAGCAACAGTGACAAGAGAAAGACAGAGAGAAAAGAGAGAAAAGTATCAGGACTAATGTATTATGAGATGAGATTAGTTATATAATGTATGTGTTATTTGCTTATGTAGTAAAATAACATATGTGTGTGTGTTTGTGTGTAGGAGGAACAGGCTGCCAAACTTAAAGCAGAGAAGATCCGAGTCGCCCTGGAGAAGATTAAGGAGGCGCAGGTTAAAAAGGTGAGACTTTTCTGTAATTGACAAAAATGAAACATGCACTAATGTTCATGATGTGAATAGTATTTAGTCACCTAGGATGTCTGTCAAATGTCTTTATTACAGTTTACAGGATTTAAGTATTATATTATCTTGAATTCAAATTGACATGGTCTTAGGTTTTATACTTTTTAGGCTATTCCTAATTAGGTGTTAATTTATTTTCTTACACTGTTGAATCTGATTTGAATGCATTTAACATCACGTAACACATTGGATAATACAGGGGTCACTCTTACAAGGCAGGGATTGAGGGATGGAGGCTAGCATTAACTACCTGCTGTTGATTCAGCATACACAGAGACACATTAGCACATCAGGAGAATAGCGAATGTGCGTTCTGATTAATATTGTGCATAATCACTTCAATTTACTTCTTAAATCAAATGTGAAGTAGTGCTAAAAAGTAGACCAAAGGTTTCTTTACAGTGTTTCTTGTGCAATGTATCATGTTATGATATTCAAAGACAAAATCACGTTAGTAAGACCTTGACATTATAAGGTTATATCTGCCTCTTTTGACAAAAAGTATTATTGTTATAAGTATCTTGTTTAGATGCCACTGAAGTTGAAAAGTATCTGCTTTTGTATTATTATTTAGAACGTTCTAAGCTGCAAATGGCCACTTTGAGGTTTGCAAACAAAGTTCAGATGATTGTTATTTAAAATTTACAAAAGAAAAAACATATATAATGAAGAAAACTGGTACAAAAGTTATGCTAATTTCCACTTACTGTGAGATCTATGAGCAATATTTATATGCTTATAGAAGTTCTGACCCCTGATGATATCCAGAATATAATAAAAAAATATATATATCAGGAAGTGAATATATTGCGATATCGATATCATCTTGTTGTATTGCCCAGCCCTAGGTGCACAGATGTAGCCTGTGTAGAACAGAAGTAGGCCATTGCAGAACGCAGCACATTAACATTGCTGGATCAGTGCACTACAGAATTGCTAATGATTTTTCAGCACGTTCTCGCACAAGCGCTATGATGAAACCGGCCTGTAATCCTCTGTCTGCATTGGACACATTCCTCTTTCTTTGGTTTATGTAGTGTGTTAAAGTGTTTAAGGTCAACTTAAAAGGAATAAGCACAAACTAATGACGCGTGACAAACAGCATCACTGACAACAGCAGCACATGGAGGAGATTAAACGCATTTCTGTGTGTATGCACGTGTTCGCATGTGTTTACATGCTCTAACTATTAGCCGCATTTATTTGCTTTATGTTGTGTGGGCCTGCACTGTTGGTTTCTGGGTCTGGTCAATGAACTTCACACACTCTGTTTGCAGCTCTTTAAACATACACAAGCCCTGAAATCTCTCAGAGTAGTTAAGATGGACACACGTGCAAGTATGTAAAGAATGTTAGAATTACCACTGGCAGCCATGAAGCCAACGAATTCTGGTTTTAAGCCATTAGTTTGCCTTTTTTTTTTTAAAAAACTTGAAAAGTAACTGAATGATTTTAAGAAAGTGGAACAATAGTGAAGTGACTGCCAGGTGGGAATTTTCAATAATAATATTACAGTGAGAGTTTGGTCAGAAATGAAATTTTTACAATTTTCCCCAAATTTAGTCAACCAAGACAAGTTTGGTGTATGAAGTTTGCTTCTCTAGTTTGGCTCTAGAGGCGAACATAGCTAACAAGTAATGAAAATGTACATCCTCATCTTCAGTAACAGCTTTATCCTGGTCAGGGTTGTGGTGGATCGTGAGCCTATCCCAGGAACACTGGGCACTAGTCTCAGAAAACACCCTGGATGGGACACCAGTTCATAGCAGGGCACCATGCACAAACACAGTCACACACTCATTCACATCTAGGGGCAATCTAGTGCAGTCAGTCCATCTACCAGCATATTTTTGAGAGGTAGAAGGAAACTGGAGAAAATCCACGGGGAGAACATGCAAAACTCCACACTTGATAACAAACACATAGGTAGTGATTCAGTTATTACACTGTAGGGTGAATGGTGTACACAGTGTCTATATTTGACATCTAGTGAAATGACTTATGTGAAACTGACCACCAACACTAATAAATTAAGGATTGTTTTATCCTTTCTCACAGAAAATTTACCCTGTTTAATTCATCTCTGTGTCTCTGTATGTGAAGGAGATTGTGAGCAAGTGTCAGAATGTCTAGTCAGTTTTCTATCATTCTGTATAGATTGTGCCAACTCATACATAAGTGTGTGTGGTTAGGTCAACAGCCTTACCAGTGTGTGTGTGTGTGTGTGTTTAATGATGTGTGTTTGTGTATGATTGAAATAGTGGTGTCTCTGCTGGATTGGATTGGAAAGCTTTTGACCAGCTGTGAGCTGACAGAAGTAGGTCAGTGTGAACGTGCTGGATGTATGAGGGAGAGATGGAAAGAGAGAGGATTTGTACAAGTGTGTGCTCATAGACATTTTACTGATGCTCGTTCATGCAGAGGAGTTGGTTTAATTTATTTTTTGAGTAAAATGGATTATGAGTAAAAGTGGACTTTGGAGCACTGGCCTGTCTCTGTGGCTTTTTCCATGCTCAGGGTGTGTTCAGTAGACCTGCTGAAATTACAAAACCGTAATTATGCGTATCACTGAATCTCCTGGGTCCCCATTAGACCCGCAAACATCTAAGGAGCAAAATCAATAAATTGATATTTAAAATATTTTTTGACCCAGTAGAGTTGACAAGTTCTACATCCTTTGATTTTCTTAATGGACACAATTTATCATTTTTAATATATGCTATGGGTCAAGTCAAGTCTCCATCCTGATTTCAGTATGCATTCACATCAAAGGTGCTGGGAGTTCCCTGATTCCAGGCACTGAAAATTAAGCGTAAGTTTTGGTGTTGGTTCCAGACATTGAAATAATGATTCGCCTCGCACACGCACGGCAAGCAAAAGAAAAATACTTTAGCATCCAAGTTTTTCAGTTCGCGGGGCAGTTGGGGGGTATCTGCCTTTATTTTGAAACTGAACAAATAAGGGTTTGAAATGCAGATAAGAATCCCAGCAATTGAGACCACTGGTCTCAAAAAGTGCACAGAACCATTCAAACAAATCCAGAACAGTACAAAATATGGTGACGTTCAGGTTAATTTGGGTGTCTGATTTAAAAAGTAGTCGGTCGTCATGACACTTGAGAATTAACGCTCCTATCAATTAAATAAACAATTAATTGGTTATTTAAAATAATTGTTAGTTCATGTCCGGGCCCATGAAAACTTTCCCATTACTAAGCCTCCTGTGACGATGGTGCTGGCTGAAACATTTAAAAAGTAGGGGTAGTATGTTTGCGATGGTAAATGCAAATATTTCTGTTTGTCTGAAACATGTTTTTTGATAGGTTTTGTTTGAAATTTACTACATAATACATTTGTATCAGTCTCTATATTTAGCTTTATCTGTAGAATCTAATTGGTGTTTTTCTGTGTAATAATCTGTAGTTCAACTATAAAAGCAATAAAAGCTTATCTGATAGTAGTTCCTATAAAGCCCAGTTTAAGCTTTCAGATATGACACAACCCATCAGTCAGCCTGAACACTAACAGCTGATCTCCTGTTTATCTCAGCTGGTGATCCGGGTGCACCTTTCTGATGAGAGCTCCAAAACCATGATGGTGGATGAGAGGCAGACGGTGCGTCAGGTGCTGGACAGCCTGCTGGACAAATCGCACTGTGGATACAGTCTCGACTGGTCTCTGGTGGAGATCATCAGCGAGCTGCAAATGGGTGAGTGGTGGAACAGAACAGCACATCAACACTCAACCATCCTTTTAATTTTTCATTCAACCTGTTAATGACCACTGAGAAATACCAATAGGATCAACCAGCGTAATCATACATGGCCTAGGGGAGGTGCAGCACGAGAGCAGAGAGGTTCATTTACACTGGTCCATTTCACAGAACAGTACATCAGCAGGAAGCGCTAGAAATCAATGAAGGCCAAAGCCTCTACAACACGTTACCTATTTACACTGATCGTCCTTCTTTAACACGACCATTGACACTGCCATGCCAGTTGACATTTTAATTTACTGAGTTGTTTCCATTTCTGTGTTTTTCAGTTGTGGTAAAAACACTATCAAAGAGGATAATTTTTTGAAATCTCTGTATTTAGAAATTCAGACTTTTTTAACAGTTAAATAGTTTTCACTTGCTCCCGCTTTGTGGTACCTCTCACTGTCTGTCTGCCTCTGTTTCTGTCGACTGGTGTGTTATTCACTGTGTGGTGGTGTGTCCTCGGGTGTGTTGGCTCAGAGTACATTCCCTGACGTTGTTAAGAGTTTGAGAGTGTTTATTAGCGGTTGATGTGTGTAGGTGTATGTTTGTAAAAAGAGGAGAATGTGTACCATGAGCTTTATACATTATTCACAGCTTGAATGTTTTTCTTTTGTTCTGTTGTTATTTTTAAGATATAAAGACTATTTGATTATGGAAACTTTTTTTGCTCACAAGAACTGCAATATATTCTCTTCTTATAATCAGATTTACAAACTATCAGTAAGCCTGACCTTCTAGTTTCTTGCTTTTTTGTTTTGAAGAGTGTATTCAGGTGGAACTTTGGTTTCACTTGCACGAGACCAACATTATTATTAGTATTAAGATCAGGAGTGTAAACAGCAAATAAGGTTTTAATGGATTGCCTGCAGTAATCCCTCAGATTTGGGATTTTACCATTTTCATTTTCTATTTTTAGTTGATCTGCAGCTTTACCACAGTAACGTTTCTCATCGAGGAGATTATTTGGCTTTTGGATTTACAGCTTTCGTTTTGTCTCAAAGTTTTTGACCCCAGGTACAGTTTTTGAGTCTTGTCTTTTTGTGGGTTTTGTAGTTTGTCCATAGTTCAGAATTTGTTATGTAAGTTCTTTGACTCGATTTCCACAGAGGCCTGTGTGTCTCCTGGATTTCAGCTGAAATCTACTTGAGAGCTCAAGCCATGGCTAAGAAGAAGGTGTGTGTATGTATATCTGAGGGGGGGATTTGGGGTTTGTAAGTAGCAGGAGTGATTTGGGGTGGGTGTATGTTGCAGGTCAGCGATGTGGGGAGTGTGAGTGGCATTGGAGCGATGTGGGTGATTGATGAGGGAGTTGGAGGTCGAGTGCTGTAGTCTTGAGAGAAGTGAGTGCCTGGAGTGCTTACTGCACTAAATGTCACTGTCAGGTTCTGGGATCTCGCGTGGGAGGCAGTGTCTCATTAACAGGTTCTACCCGAGGGCACAGACTGCTACATGAAGTGCAATTTCTTACACATTAGCACCAAATACTCTTTAAGGAAAATGTCATTTAGTAATGAGCATTTTAATGATGAGAGCATTAATCCGGCTTCTCCAAATTGATCATACTGCTGATTCTGATTATCCTCGTTCTCTGATTCTCATCACATTTTTTCCACCTTTCTCCAGAGCGAATCTTTGAGGATCATGAGAACTTGGTGGAGAACCTGCTGAACTGGACCCGAGACAGCACCAACAGACTTATGTTCATTGAACGCATTGAGAAGTACGCTCTCTTCAAGAACCCGCAGGTGAGAGGGGCTGATTTTCACATTGGCCCAAGAGCTGTTCACCTGTTCAGGAGCACCACAGTGTCTGAAGTCTGTAGTATGTGTTCACACAGGCTGCATCACACTAGATGTCAGATTCGGTCTGTGTTCAGATTGTGGCTGATATGACTAAAAATACTGTAAAAATAGTTTACAGTTTGTAATCCCATGGCCACATAAAATACTGGTTTCTCAGTGACTGGAAGATGCGCATTCACAGGAGTGGATTTAAAGTTTAAAAGTTATAAATCTGTAACCCTGATAGCTTACTATATAAGCATTTGGAGTGTAGCCATTACAACAGGCTATGTTTACGCATCACTGTCACACAGCTAAAGAAAAAATTAAATGACATTGAATTTATGTTAATGTTAGTCTGTAGGTGTGGGGGAACAAGGAACTAGCTACAAACAAAATAATGAGTTTGATATTTTATATTGTTCAGTTATGACTGAGCAATATCAGCAAATTAATTAACCTAGTGGAGGAAATACTATTTCACTTAACATCTATTATTTTCCTATATCGGGACACTTAGTTGGGTCGTTAGCTCTTGCATCAAAGATGTTGATGATAATGCATTAATGTTACATCACTAATGCAAACATACGTTTTATGTAAACTCTAGGGCAAAAGCAATGGGCCAAGCATAAACATGTAGTATTTAAAATTGAGCAATGATTAAAATGTTAACAAACAACTAAAGACTGACGCAACATGCCCCCGTCTTTGGGGTAAACTTAAGGTCTTGTAGACCTGAACATGTCATCAACACTACTTTTAATTACCTCCCACAGATCATAGACAGGCTGACAAGAAGCTGTGTTATGCGTTTTAATATGAAGTGGGTCCTAAGTTTGAATGAACTGCAGCACTTTTTGTGTTAAAAGAACCTCGGCCTATTTTTTGCCCCAGAGTGTAATTATTACAGCATTTCGTTGTGGTGGATAGAAGTCACCTAGGGTCAGTCTGGTGTAAATGCACAGTTTGCGTCTGGCTGAGAGCTCATAGGACCCACCCGTTCTCACAGGCTGTACAAGGTCAGACAGTCTTATCTGGCTTGTCGTCAGGTTCTGTGTTGCTCCATCAGGCTTGCGGTCTTTTTTTTTTTTTTCCTTTTTTTTTTTTCCTGTTTTCACATATTTCCAGCATTTGATTTTTGGCTTCCTGAGGTGAATAAAAATCTGCAAGTGTTTTTTGTTTAGTTGAGGAACAATGTGGAAGTGTTGTTTTGCTCATTTTGTAGGTTGACCTTATTTAACCTCTTCTACTTTGTCAGAACTATTTGCTGGGCCGAAAGGAGACATGCGAGATGACTGACAGGAATAAAGAAGCTCTGCTGGAGGTGAGGGATGCTGTGAAGTTACTTGTTTCCTGGCCCCCAAACCTACCTCTTGCATCTCGTGAAGACACATTGAGTTATATAGGTCAGAGGTCAGTGTTGTAGATGCTGTAGGTGAAACTCTGTGTGTGTGTGTGTGTGTGTGTGTGTGTGTGTTTTTGTGGGTCTGCAGGAGTGTTTTTGTGGAAGCTCAATCAGCGTGCCTGAGATGGAGGGAGTGCTCTGGCTAAAAGAGGATGGTAAAAAGTCCTGGAAGAAGCGCTATTTCCTTTTACGAGCCTCCGGACTCTACTACGTGCCAAAGGGTAAAGCCAAGGTCAGTTCTCGCTCAGCTCTTTTTCTTCAGTCTTTATTTCTCCATCTGTCGTTCTCTCTGTGGCGCCTACCACACAGTCCTCATAACACACACACAAACACATCGATGTACTGACACAAACATGTCTGTCAGTCGCAGTTATTCATATTGATTCCACTGTGAGTACACTGTGCTTAGAGTGCTTTTAAATGCTATGTGACAGTGAAACGTTGAATCAGTAATACTAGAAAGACAAATATTTAATATTTAATAATGGGGTGGGGCTTTATGACTGAAGTCTATTGTCAAATTGACAGAACATGCTCATCTACCATAAATCCTTTTCATCTCCATCAGCAATCAAGAAAAGAACATATTCTCACCATCTTAGACATATGAGGATGGAATATAGTTTTGTTTTAATAACATTCTTTCAAACATAAAGAATTAAAGTTCCCTTAAGTAGTAAGATTTGTTCTTGCAAGAAACAAATTTCTAAATTATTGGCACTCCAATTAATATTGAGTGAAGCCTACCCCTGGAGGGAATAACACTGAGCTTTTCCTGTAGCATATTCTCTCCGAAACTATACAGTGTCCCCTTATGCTCAAAATACAGTGCTGTGAAAAAGTATTTGCCCCATTACCGCCTTCTACTTTTACTACTTATTTGTCACACTGTATGGTTTCAGATCTTAAGAGAAAATCTAATTATAGACAAACAGAACATAACTGAATACAAATCAGAATATTCTTTAATTTATCTGAGACATCTCAGGATAGTTATCCAATATCAATATCACCAATGTACTTGGTCAACAAATGAACCAAATTTAATTGATAATAAGATTCAGCTCATTGAACACAGATAGACAGCACTTCTTGCAGTACAACTTTTATTTGAGCTCATTATGGAACAATTAAAAGAAATTCCAGAAAAAGTGAAGGAATAAAAGTTCAAGGTGACTGTGCTGAAATGGCATTCATGGCATAGTAGCAAGGCAGAAACCACTGCTAGGCAAAGGAACCATCACTGTTCATGTTGCAGTTGCTTAACAGTACCTGGATGATCTTCTCATTAGTAACACTGATGTTGGATAAGGTTGTGCTAGAGTTTTAAAAATGGAAAGAGCTTTAATGAATTATTTTCTCGGGTCTCCCTTTGTCTAATATTATATTTTGTGGCAAATAAGCAATAAAATGGAAAAGAAAAGGGGGCAAATACTTTTTCAAAGCATTGTATTAGAAGTACAAATACATAAATTTTAAATATATTAGTTTTTTCATGAAGCATGCCAATAATTCTGCGGTAGATTTGAGTATAGATAGAGTATGAATAGATATACAGTACATTGTGTTTACAAGCAAATAGAGATAGGCAATCACATCTTTGCTTTAGGCTAAACAGCTGTTGAACATTTGCTCTAACTCCATGTTAACCCAGACATGATCATATTAAATTGTCCCAATTCTGGTTTGGAGCAAAGCCATTATACATTACACATCAGTAATCTAAACTATACAGTGGTTCCTGAAATCTAAAAGTATCACCTACGCTCTCATGTAGAAATCCCCTTTCTGGGTGAACAATAACTTTTTGTAAGAAATATCCATTTACCATGTAAAGCTCGGTTACACTGTTTCGCAACTTGTTTAAGTTCTCTGTACTTTTCCCTCCACGTCATCCACTACAGACTTCTCGAGACCTGGCATGCTTCCTACAGCTGGATCATGTGAACGTGTATCTGGGGCGAGATTACCGTAGCAAGTACAAGGCTCCCACTGACTACTGCATGGCCCTCAAGGTACCAAATTTCAATGCAAGTGTTAAATGTTACAATACAAGTGCCAGTGCTTTCTGTAATACTCAGTGGTCACTGTATTAGGCACAAGTGCACCATTTGTGTTTGCAGCTACATCTTTCATGACTGAACCTAACAACAGGGCAGGTTCTGACTGCTCATTGTTGTGTGTATATAAATTCATGTATACATACAGTATATGTAAAACTTGCACACATACACACTCCCAAGTTTGGACACCCGCAGATAAAAACGTCTTGTTCATTGTTAATATGTTCTACTATTTTAGAGTAATAATGAAGAAATGAGGATATGAAGCTAGTAGGTGCAAGTGTTGAGGATGCAGAAGATAGGGATAGGTGGAGAGTGATGATTCGCTGTGGCGACCCCTGAAGGGAAAAGCTGAAAGAAGAAGAAGAAGAAGAATGAAGACATTAACACTGAAACAGCACATCTGTTATTATGCAGTGACCAAGAAAAGTGTTAAACTAGGAAAAGTGTTAAAATCTTTGCCCACCCTTATTATCTTCTCAACCAGCATCATGAGGGAGCTTCAGCCTGGAGGCTTTTTGTAAAGTTCCTAAACTGGTTGAGCTCAAACTAAATAAGCCTTTATCAAAATGTCTATAAGACAATTAAAATAAATATTCAATCTAGCATTTTTTTTTTTTGGCTGACAGTGTAAATAAATCAAACCAAAGCATGAACATTTGTCTGACTTTGGTCTTTGTTGTACATGAGAAGATTAGCTACAGCAGCAAGAATCTAAAACTGTCATCTAAAAGTAAATAAAGCAATGATCTCATTATGTTGTCTGTACACTCAACCCTTAGGCATAAGTCTAACGACTCGTCTTCAACACATCACAAAATAAACAGTCTAAGAGGAGGCTTAGTAATAAATAGACTCAGACAGTGCTTAAGCTGCATTTGTAAATGCTTGCATAAACGGTATTTAGAAAAGCATTTTTAAAAGTGCTGCTTTAATATCCAACTAAAACCTGCCTTTGGTTTGTGAAAACCTGCCTTATGAAATAAGTGTAATAAAAACTGATCCCACACAGTCGCTGTAATATACAGAGGGCTCACTGAAGTCTAAACTTCAGTCTGCAAACTCAGTGTAACGGTGCCAAAATTCAAACCTGACCATACAAGGTATAAAAAGCTGTCAGGATACAGAAATAAAGTAGGTGTTACTAATAATGTGATCACTGTGTGTATGCTGTTAACACTAAGATGTCAAACAGGATCATAATAAGTAGTAGGCAATTCTGTGCATGTATATTGATGTATGAGGACACCAGGACACTGTGCTCTAAAGTTTGGGCTTTGGCTCCAGAGTTTTATGTCGTTATCCATTAATCATTTGAATGATCTTATACTGTAGAAGAGCTTATCTTGAGCTGGCTTTTTTTATGAAATATAAAATGACCAAATGTATGCCATGCCTCATCTTTTATTAAATTTCCCTGAATTTCCACTCTGGATAGCATTAGACTGTATTTATTGTAAAGCTCTCCTGGAGGCCTAAAAATAAAAAGTGATGCTAAAAAAAACATATTTAAAACACTTGGTTCTGGTCCTACAACTCTTTTCAAGGCTTTATTTGGCTAAGGTTTTCTTTTACTTAATTTCAAGGTCATGATTTGTCTTTGTAGATAATGTTATTATAGGTAGATGAATATTATGTTTAGCCAAAAACTTGATAGAAATGCGGCTATATGACAGTATGGATTTGTACTGCCCCCTGGAGTGATGTTTTGAGTTTTCCTTTCATTTCCATTATATGCTGGTTTTCTTTTTCAGCACCCTCAGATTCAGAAGAAGTCCCAGTACATCAAGTACCTGTGCTGTGAAGATGTCAGAACTCTACATCAGTGGGTCAATGGAATACGTATTGCCAAGGTATCAGCTTGTTTATGGATGTGACATGAGGCAGTTTGGCCTTTTACTTTTGGTACAAGTATCTCACATGATCTGTGTTGTTTTATGTAGTATGGGAAGCAGCTGTATTTGAACTACCAGGAGGCTATGAAGCGCACTGAAGCAGCCCATGACTGGTCATCTCTTTCCAGCTCCAGCATGAAGTCTGGTTCCAGCTCATCCAGTCTGCCAGGTGAGCTCGGATTGTGGCAGGTGATTTGAAGTCACGATGGAATTAAATTCCTGAGAACAGAACTCTGTTGGTTTGTGCGATCTTTATTTTATTAATTTTATTTCTCCTTAAAATGATAAATTAAGCAGTGTCATAGAAAAAGGAGTACTAAAAAGGGTAAGGAGAGAATATAGTATCCCCATACAGTATCCATGTGTGAGGAAATAGTGTCTCATGAACACTAATGCTAAGTCTGTCTGTGGCCCAGAGATGATTCACATTAGATGTGTGTATGTAGGTGACTAGATAATTTAAACTACAGCTACCCTGACCATGATAAAGCAGTTACTGAAGATCAAGGAACAAATGAATAATTTACTCAGTGAATCAGTGAAGTCCAGGTGCACCACGTCCAGTACATCTGCATGTTTATCAGTATGGTCTTTCTTTGTCCTGCAATGTTTTTGTTTGGTCCCACATGATCCCAGTCCTGATACACACCTCTAATTCACACTGAATCTCAATTCTTTTTCTGCAGAATCCCAGTCCAACTATTCGGACAGTGGCGTGTCAGAGACCACTTCCTCTGGACATGTTCGCTCTCAGAGTGTGGTCAGCTCCATCTTCTCTGAGGCCTGGAAGAGAGGCAATCAGGCAGAGGAATCAAAGGTGCCCTAAAACAAGTCAACATTAGCTGTTTACCCCCATCATCTACTCCTGTCTTCCATTTAGTCTGTCTCACCCTGTATCTGTCCTGTGAAAAATGATTTGATCATAGCCTTATTGTCTAATGCTCTCTGTTTTTGTTTTGTTGGAATATTATAGTAGCGTGGTAAACCAACATGGACTTGTGCAGGCCTTATCCACATATCCAAATGCTCAAGTGATTATTCATCAGCTTACCACTTGTCGCTCTGATTAATATAGAATTTTCCAGTAACCTTATTAGCTTATTCAGGTTTGTTACATTATGCTTGAAAGAAACAACTGTACATTGAATGAGTGTAGTGTTGAACCACTGTTAGATTAATATCATTGTTGTACAATAAGCTGCTTGTCAGCTTAATTGTATTAATTAGCTCTGCTGCTCATGATCACATACATATTTGCTTTGTGTTCTGCTGAAGCAGCTTTCAGATGTCAGAGATTAGCATGCTCATCAGTCTTATGAGGTAGTATGATACACTGGCACCTCAAATGCAGATAGGCCAGTGCACTGTGGGTGATTGTGGGTGACTGCTGATTTTCTGTGCTCTTCTCCTCTCCTCTCTTAGGGTGCAAAATTCAAGTCTCGCAAGGCCATGCCCTTATGCACTGGTGGGGATTAAGGTTAGGGTGTGAAAACCCTCATAAAACTAGTGTTTTCTCTTATCCTCACCTAACTTAGAGGCCACTAACCACTCTGTTAGTAGTCTATAGTTGTTTACTCCTTGTGTGTTTTGGTGAATGCAGCCTAATTGGGATGTGGTGTGAGAGACTGGTGTTAGTGGCTTGTGTTGACTTTTAATGGATTCCCACAAAGCACTAGTGTAATATTGTAGGATTAATGCAGTAAAGTGTAGCTTGAGTGCACTGTGGTGTATTAACAAAGAATTATGTGTGTTTGCAAGAATGGGATTGTGCTTCAGAGAGGTACACCCTAAGGTAATAATCAACACTGTTGTTCTGTAAGTGCTTAATATTTGTTATGTTAGTCACACAGAAGTAAAAAATTTTGTGTTATTCAAAATGTGCAGGTCCAGCCATGCTGATCTCAGCCAAGCAAATGTGATTTACAGGATGGCTGTCACCCCCTCATTCATGCCATATCAATAATTGTTGTCTTCTTACTATTTTTACATCTGTTACTTCATTTCATACATTTTCTTCTAAACAGTTCTGTTAACTTCTGTATGCATACTGAGCACAGCTGGACATGGACATTGTAAGTAATGATTTTAATCTATTGACGCTTTCTTTTCTTCCATAGATGAGAATGGATATGCCTCCAACTGCACAGCCTAGTAGAGCTTCTTACCCTCTCCAACTTCCCCATCTGCCGCAGATGCCTCAATCTGTCCTACCCCATGGAAGCTATCCAAGCATGTCACCCCAGTCTTCTCCTTCTCCACCATCACCCCCTCCTCCTCCACCTCCTCCTCCCCTGCCCAACCCTACCTGCCACTCCACACCCACCAAGTTCACCAAGTACAGCACCATTGCGAGGCTTCACAACATCTCCCAAGCCCCTAATCACTTCAAACAGACCCCTCTAGTGGCAGCAATGCAACAACAACAACAGCAGCAACAGTCAGTGCCTCCGCCCCCTCCCCCTCAGTCTGTGAAACCAGTATTGAACAATATAGCAGCAGGTTCCAGCATCCCACCTCCAGCCCCACCACCACCTCCTCTGTCGATGCCCATGCCAGGGTCGGCCATGGCGGTGCTCAAGTTAGGCCCCCCAAGCCCTCAGCCAGAGTTTATCCCTCCTCCACCACCTGAGGAAGAGCACTTACCTCCTCCTCCCTTGGATCACATGCAAAGCAATGGCATCTTGCCTCCCCCGCCACCCCCAGAGCAATTTACGTGCCCTCCACCCCTCAGCACCAATGGCCTCCAAGAGTTCCTGGCTCAGAAATTTCCCCATATGAACTATGACTTTCCTCTCAGCCAAGATGAAGGGCCTCCTCCGCCTCCACCTCCAGTGTGTTTCTCTCCCCCACTGCCTCAGCAGGTGCCAATGTCTCCTCTTGCCCCACCTAAAACATTCACGGGAGGATTTCCTCCCCAGACAGCTCCTAAACCATCTGGACATGGCATGTCTCCTGTCTCCCCTGTAGGTCCACCTCTCTCCCCAACACCACCCACCACCATGAAGAAGCAGCAGAGCTTCTCTGGTAGCCAGAGCCCAAACCAGCCTCCACCCACCTTGCCCAAACAGCACAGCTTCCCCTCAAAAGCACCACCTTTATCTACTGCCATCTCCCCAACATCATCTCTGGTTAAGCAGATTGCAAACCAGTTTCCTGGAACCCTAGATGGTTCTAAAAGCCCCATGTCTCCTCCAGTGGTAAAATCCAAGCCCAAGTGGCAGCCAGGAGGGCAGGTGCAGCCCCAGTCTCCTGAGTTCCCCCCGCCCCCTCCTGAAAGTAGCCTAGACTTTCCTCCACCCCCACCTCTACCTCCTGATCCAAGTCCCCCTTCTTCCAAAATAGGGTCACCCATGAAGAAATCCCCTTCCATCTCTTCTAACCTTTCAACCAGTTCATCAGTTAAGAGGCCTCCTCCAACCCCACAGCGAAACTCCAGCATAAAGTCCAACTCCTCTGTTGAGTACCAGGAGTCAAAAAAAGTGGAAGACCTTGTGAGCATGTTTGCTCAGCCCAGCCAGCCTTCCCCTAGCTCATTCTCCACTCCATCTTCTACAACTGGCTCACCATCCAAAGACTCCTCTATCAGTTTCCGAGCATCAATGAAACCAGGCAAGATCAGCTTGGCAAACCTACCACTGGCTCTACAGGGGAAACCCAGTCAGTCCCGCCAGCCCAACTCAGACTTTCCCTCTCCTCCTCCTGATTGTGATTTCCCCCCTCCACCTCCAGACTCTGAGCTCCTGCCTCCTCCACCACCTGTGGAGTTGCATACTGGAGCTCCCAAAGTGGCTGTAGTAAACCCCCAGCCACAGCTTTTCTCCAACACTTCAGCAAGGAAGCAGAGCTCCTTGAGGAAAACACCTCCCCCGACTATGCAGCGCCGCAGCAGCGGAACCCCCGAGCCCTTGGCCCTTTCACCCCCGCCACAACAGATCCCTCTTACCCCATTTACCTCTCAGATGCCCCCCACGTCCCCCAAAGGCAACCTCTCCATCCAACCCAACTTTCTTGAGGACCTTAACAGGACTTTAAAGAGAAAGTCCATGTCTAGACACAGCTCTTTGACTTCATCCCGCATCTCGGCAAAGATGGACCCTGTGGCCACTATGGATGACATGGCACTACCACCGCCTCCCCCAGAGCTGCTGCTGGGCCAGCAGAAAAAGGGAGGCTACACGGGTGCCAATATCTCAGGCTATGCAACGCTACGGCGGGGTCCACCGCCAGCGCCACCCAAACGGGACCAAAACACCAAACTGACCAGAGAGTGGTAGATGAGGCATGCACTAGAAGCTGTGTGCTGACTGTCTGCTTTTCTCCAATACAAACTATAGACTCTCACAGGCCATAACATGAAAATGACTATGTTAAGAATACTATTCCTCATTTTAACCCAAGTTATTACCACACTATGAAAAAGCAAGCCAAATCACCTACAGTATAAGCTTCTCTGCGTGTTTGTGCCGCTTTGCAATTACGTGTAAGCAGTTATACAAGTTAGTGAGAAAAAGAAACTCTGCCATTATTATAAATAGGTACTGCATGGACCTGTGTGTGAGGAAAGGGGAATAATACGTGTATATTAAAAGATGTATTTGGAATTTTGGGGTGGGGAGGGAGCTTTTACCTTTTTTATATGAAATTATTTAATACCTGAAATATATTCTTATTTTAAAGTTTAGTTTTTAAACCCTTGACTGTATGCGTTAAACGTGAATAGAAATCAGGATTAATGAAGAGATATGTATATGTGTGTGTTTTGTCTGAGTGGTTTGGTTGATCCACTCTCAGGAAAAAAAAAAAAAAAAGCAAAGGCTTGGTAGTGTTGCCTCAGTTATCCTCTGTTAAATGTGCAAATCTGAAGTCTGAAAAATTTCCTTAAGCCCATAAAAGGTTGCAAACTTACTACTATACAACTGGATAAAAATCATTTCTGAAGAAACTTGTACTGCTTTTAAAAATAGGACCTTTATTTTACAGAGACTTTCAGACATTCAGATGAAAATGAACCCACTACTTTCGTGAAGCGCTCTTTAGCCTGGCTGTGTTTGGAATTGGATGTGTTCTGTCTATGTTTATGTTGGTTACATTGATGCCTATCTGTACATACTGCAGCTCTTCCTGACTTTAACATCTGCTGTTAGCTTTGTGGCTATCAGGAAGAAATTGTCTCTCACTACACCTGCCTTTAGTACTGAACCAAAGTTCTCATATCTGGGTCTCATGCTTTTCTCTTTCTCAGAGAATGCGAGAAGCTAAATCAATTTTGCTTGCACGGCCTAGTATTGTTTCAAATTGCTAACATCTGTCACAGTAACAGTAATGATCTACAACATGCTTGGATTTTACTTTAAGTGAAGGTATATAACAAAGCCTGATTCAATATTACTTTTTACTGACTTTATTTATTATTTGAGTTGAGTAGTCACTTTAGCCGGCGCACACTTAAGGAAAATTTGGAACAGAGCAAGATTTTTTTGTGCCTAAATCTGATCTCATGATGTTATAATGTTACAACAGCAATTCAGTGGCGTAATTTATATCCGTTTTTGGTGTTTGGCTGCCTAAATGAGGAGGAAAATGGCTAAACTATTGAAGCCATGAGTGCACATTGCTAATGATGGTTGTTAAAGTCAGGAGTGCTCAAGATAAGATACATGGGGAAGTAAATGTTACATTTAAACTGAACAATATAAATATGTAAATCATGCAGTAAGCTGTGCCAGTGCTGTTTTCTTCCATGTGTCTGTTCTTCTGGTACTTGTGATAATCCACATTTTAAGTGGTTAACAATAACATAAATATGTGGAAATGTTATATTTTCATTTGCTTAAATAACAGCTTTTCAGTTTTTTAGACCCCATACTCATGACCATACATGATAGAGAAACATAAACATCAGTTTAGTTACTGGTTCCTGGGTGAAAAACGAAAACACAAAAGAGCTTGGAGGCACTTATAAAAGTAAAGGGTGGGTATACAAGTTATTGGGGAATATTTCTTTCACACTCAGAGAGGGAGATCCAACCTTAGGAAATGACATTATTTTCAGTTTTACTATTAATATTTTAAACTACATGATTTGACCATTTTGTTACTAGTGATAACAAAGCAACATTTGAAACCTAACCTAAAAAGTATATTTCTTTGTCTTCTCTATTTTCCCCTAAGTATATGCAAACATTTGTTCACAATTCGTTCGATTTTAACGCATACTTAAGCAAGTTTTAAGCCAATATGTGTGCTTTTTAAAAAGAATGCTCTATAACACAACATCCATCAAGATCTAAAGGAAACCTGGCCAAAAACATTTACATTAGGGTGTTGAATTTTGCAGCTGCTTGTTGTATTTGTCACTTCAATTTCAGAGACCCATCTAATCACAGCAGCAATCCAGGGCAGCTGCAAGCTCCAGGACAAATGTTGCTCTGTTCAGTCTGTGTCTCTTACCGCAAGAATATCTCCTCACTGCTGGAGCTTACAGCACGCACACTACAGCTCATTCCCCTCAGGGAAATGAACCCACCAGAAACACGGACATAACTACTACACGTGTGCTCAGGCTAGACAGAAAGAGAGAGAGAGATATCAGGTGCGGTTCACTGCAAATAAGTTGATACTTATAATTGAATTGAAAAAAGAGTAGATGATATGATTTACCTTGGACAGGGCCCACTTGAACTGACATCTGTCTAGGGATACTTTCAGAGGTTTAAGACACATCGTCTCCTTTATGCCAAAGTTAAGGATGAGGTCATAAGTATTGAAGTCCACTAGCTTAATCTGGAAAATCATTTTTAAAAAAAACAAAAACAATCAACAGATTTTGTCACTATGATGCAACAGCATGTTGTGACTCCAATACAGTGTGACATTGAAATATCAGCTCCTGGAGTACCCCCTGTCCTGCACAGTTTAGTGTTTTCCCCGCTCTAACACATCCACTTCAACTCAAGGAAGGGCTCTTAATTAGTTGAATCAGGTGTATAAGCGCTGGAAAACACTACAGTGTGCATGACATCGGGTACTTCAGAACCAGGGCTGGGAACCTGTGGCCTGGAGAAGAGAGAAGCTGTATTACTGCAGACCACCACAAGAGGGCAGCACTGTCCTATAGCACAGCCAGCTCATCAGATGTTCATCTTTGATGCCAAGTAACAAAATAAGTTTTCCTACATTTGGCGTCAGTGGCTAGATTTATGCACTAGCTGTAGTCAGAGTGAAAGGGGGCCTAAATGAACCTAAAGCTATGAATCAATGTTTAGGTCTACAGTCCAGCGATCGGAACATTTTCAAAGAAATATTACCGCTTTCTAGTGCAAGTTCAATACTTTGTAGAAAAAGGTGCTTTGATTTGTTTAGCTGTACGTCGGTCATAATTGGCTTGTGTTTATTGGTTGTTTTGATAATGGGCGGGAACACAGGTGCAGTTACCTGGGCTTTGATAGGAACTAGCTAGCTAATGTCGGATAACACAAAATATGACGGTGGAGCGCAATAACAACAACAAAAAAGAAAAGGTGCATTTTATTGACCTCAACAAGGACTCTGCTGCAGTAACATCCTCACAACAGAACTACTAAAAGATAAAGACTCACCTTTTTGGTTTCATTTTTTTGGACTAGCCTTCTCGTGTTTTTTGTTTGAATGGCCACACTGCTGTCTGTTAACATTTCTCAGTATAGTAAAGTGTGTTGTGTGAGCTAGGTGTACAGGTTTGATTAGTCTAAAGAGCCAGCATCGTGTCTCTCTTACTTCTGTAATCTTTCTTTCATATTCAGACTTCCGCGCATTTCTGATCAACATCGCACTAACTGCAAGCCGAGCATCTGATCCTGTTTCACTTAAATGTTAGGGACCGTCTCTAAAGTGCGGCTAAGAAGAAAAGTGTGAAAAGTTGGACACAAACAAGCGCCTGATTTCAGTAGCTGCATAGGAGCTATGAGATGCAAAGCTAACTGCTAAACTGAATTTTTCAGTTGGAAGGAATTAGAACTACATTGTTCTGAAACAAGTTGTACAGTATTGAAACTCTTAACACTTTATTGCTTTCTGAATATTTATGTTCTGGGTATTTTTGCTAAATTTGCTGCAGTCTTTTAAATTTTCACTTGCTATGATCAACTTTTTCCTCTCTGACACACACACACACACACGCACAAAGTTATGCAGGCTCAAGATCTTCATCAAATGACTGTAATAGTTTTTCTTCAATAACTTCCTTCCTGTTTGTCATACAGATGTTACTTATAAGTTCACGTTACAGCAACTTTTTGCCATCTGTCCTTCTGTCAGTCTGTGGGTAGGAAATTCTTGTTGGTGCAAGATCTCAAAAATAAGTGGTGAAATGTAGGATTTGTTTAGAATTGTTGCTACCACCATAACTGGTCCAAACGTGGTGAAGGTATAGATATTTATTAGGGTAGTTGAGACCTTCAAATTGGTAACAAGAACGACTAAACTTGTTGGTGATTGAAGCACCCTGTTGGAATCAAATTCTACTTGTTTTGTTACAAAAGCTACTATTATGTATTAGTCTTGCTTTTTGTCTGGATTGGAGCAGGTGTAGTGTCATGGTGTCAGTATAGAGCCCTGACAGTGGTTAAAGCCCAGAGGCCCTCGAGACCCTAATCCTGCCGACGTTGGGCTCACAAGGTGGCATCTCCTATCCTAATACTACATTTTATATTTATATTAAAACCCCAGCCATTAAAATTACCTGACTAACAGCCTTGTGGGTTGCCCTGTACAGGTTGAAGGTAAGCGATTTTTCATTCATTTCATCAATAGATGCTGATAGTGCCAAGTGTGCAGCAAGATTGATATTCAACAGAGGCCATCCTGTGAAGTCAAGAGAATTAGTTTAGAATTATGTTTGTGGAGAAACAATAAAATGCAATGTGCACCAAAGTAAATTGTATGTTTTAGAATTCTTTATGGATTAATTTCTCACATCACAGTTTACTACTGAGCTAGAAATTAGACGATATGATCATTTATACCACAGGTTGAATAATCGAATCTGATTGGTCAGTAGTTGTGTTCTATTTTCATATAACAGCACAGGTAGTTCTGACTGTGACAAAAACGGGTTAATATTAATGTGTTTGTTTGGGGTTTTTTTTACCCCTTTTCCAGGTTAACTATTTAAATTTTTTTGCAAATGAAAATATTCTTTTTAAAATGTAACGAATCAAAATAAAATAATTTTTTTGTGCATTAAATAAAGTATCTTAGAAATATGAGTATCGTGATTTTTTTTTTTTCATATTACCCACCCATATTTATTATACTGTTCAAAGTGCCAATCAAAAATGTATGTATGTGTAAGTGAATAAATAAATAAATAAATAAATAAATATTGCAAATTAGGTTCTGCAGTTATGCATATTGTATCCTTTGAGGTTTTTAAACCACCCATAAAGCCTAAGGTTTTAAAACTATATTTACTGTACAAGCCTATAAAATCCATCAGTGTTCTGACCTACCTGAGATGCAGTGATACTGCAAGAAAACAAGAATGATCAACGCTGATCTCATTTTTCCCGTCTGTCTGAATCTCTTCTCTTCATTCAGTTCCACGTGAGTGTATGAGACTCAGTCAGACTATCACAGAGCTGCCCAAGCTGCAATTTAGCACACAATGAACACCCTGCAGTTTTAATTAAAGCCCTGTGACTTACCTGAGGATGTTGTGGTTCAGAGAAACCAAAAATCTACTGATGGTCTTATTTCACCAGTTCTGTGTCCTTCAGAATTATTGATATCCTTCATAAAAGTGAGCAAAAATTGATAATAGTTAATAACTGATAAATTAAAAGAATAACAGTGCAATCAGTTTGAGCTCAAGCATACAGGGATACTGTATAATTATATTTAAACTTTTAAAAAGTTTTTTAAGTGGTGCAGTTTTTTTTTTTGTACAAAACACAGATTTCAAAATTATCAGCACCCTTACCATTAATATTTTGTAAAGACTGCCCCGGAGAATGTAACAGCACAGAGTCTCTTCCTGTAATGTCTAACAAGTTTAGAGACACTTGTAGAGGGATCTTGGTCCTCTCCTCCACGCAGAACATTTTAAGCACCTTTTATATTCCTTTATATTAGGTTTGTGCATGTGTACTTCCACTTCAATTAAGCCCACAGCTTTTCAGTAGAGTTCAAATCCATAGCTTCAGACTGTCATCGCAAAACACTGATTTTGTGTTGATTTGGAAGTGTTTGGCTCATCCTCTTGTTGAAAGTTGAAGTATGTTTGGCTCATCCTCTTGTTGAAAGTTGAAGTATGTTTGGCTCATCCTCTTGTTGAAGTTCAGCAGCTGCCTTTTGTGAGATTCTTTCATGAAGTACTTCTTTCAGTGCTTCCAGACAGCTTGTTCCTATGAAAGTGGGACTTAACTGCTGATTTTCAAACTTCACAACCTCAAGAATCCACTAAAGTGAGTGATTCTATAACTGTGATTTTGGGGCTGTTTGTTCTCTCCTTTATCCTCCTCTTCACTGAATGGCTGGACAGTGTGCTCATGGGTCCAATTCCAGGCAAATTTACAACTGTTTCAGACATGTGAACCTTTTTGTTATTACCCTAATTGTGCTTAATGGTGTTCTAATGGCTTTTTATTTTTTGGTAAAAAAAATGATGGCTTTTTTTTATATCCTTTGTAGGATTTATTTAAGTCCACTACCATCTATTTCTTTTTGTGTTGAAAGTTCTTTGGTTTTTCACATGGTAATGGATGATGACGGGATTTTTACATGTGTGCAACCACATATGTATACCCCAGGGGAAAAGACATGGTTAAAGGCAAAATAAATACTCACCATCCACTTTAATAGGAATACCTGCAGTTATCCGAACAGCCAATCATGTGGCAGCAGCACATCGCATAAAATCATGCAGCTACAGGTCAAGAGCTTTAGTTAATTTCTGTAAGGCTGCTTTGTGACAATGTCCATTGTTAAAAGTGCTATACAAATAAAATTGAATTGAATTGAAGTGAATGTTCACAGCAAACATCAGAATAGGGGGAAAAGTGTGATCTCTGTGACTAGCTGTGGTTGTTGGTGCCAGATGGGCTGGTTTGAGTATTTCATGATCTGCTGATCTCCTGGGAATTTCACAAACAACAATCTCTAGAGTGGACTCAGAATGGTGCGAAAAACAACAACAACAACAACAACAAAAAACATCCTGTGTGCTGATGGTCTGCAGGCTGAAACATCTTGTTGATGAGAGAGATCAGAGGAGAATGATCAGACTGGTTTGAGCTGACAGGAAGTCTACAGTAACTCAAATAAGTGCTCTTTACAACCGTGGTGAGCAGAAAAGCATCTCAGAATGCACAACACATCAAACCTTGAGGTGGATGAGCTACAACAGCAGAAGGCCACATCAGGTTCCACTCCTGTCAGCCAAGAACAAGGATCTGAGGCCAGTTTTGGTGAGTCTGTGCCCATGACCGCCTCAGATTCCTGTTCTTGGCTGACAAGAGTAGAACCCAATGTGGTCTTCTGCTGTTGTAGCTCATCTACCACAAGGTTCAATCTTTTGTGCGTTCTGAGATGCTTTTCTCTTCACCATGGTTGTAGAGCGAATATTTGACTTAGTATCCTTCCTGACAGCTCGAACCAATCTGTCCATTTTCCTCAGACCTCTCTCCTCACCCAGGCGTTTCCACCCGCAGAACCGTCACTCACTCTGTGTTTTTTGTTTTTCGCACCATTCTTTGTAAACTCTAGAGACTGTTGTGTGTGAAACTCCCAGGAGATCAGCAGTTTCTGAAACACTCAAACTAGCATGTCTGGTACCAACAGCATGTCACAGAGATCACATTTTTTCCCCATTCTGATGTTATGCATTGTGCTGCTGCCACATGATTGGCTAATAACTGCATAAAGTAGGTGTAAATAAGTATACATACATACATAATTCTCGCAAGCACTGTATAATCAAGCAGTGTGTATCAGGGTCTCTGCAGGCCTGAGAAACGTGCAGTATGTAAATAAGTAACATTCTTCATAAAAAAGCACAGAATACATGTTGTAATATTTTCAGGAATTTAACAGATAATGTGTAGTGAGTGTTTTTTTCCCCCAGACTGTTTTTACAAAGAGACACAAAAATGTCCGTTTTCATGAAATCTTAAGCCACCATGAGAATTCTTTTTGCTTATTTTATTTTCTTCCAAAGCATGTTTAATTATTATGTTGTGTTCAGACAGTGTGGAGATAAAGTTAATTGCTGGTTTGTGACTGTGAAATTGCAGTGTACCACACATTGGAATTACAACTGTGCACATCTGATAGATATCCATTGTTCCCTGTGAGAATTACCAGTCCACCAGTTTATGTAGGAACATAAGCTCATTTATGTTAAATATGTTGTCTGTGGAAACAAAGTTTAAGCATTTAAACTGAAGGTTTTCTACTAGGTTTGCTACTGAGCTTTTTCCTATTCTCATATAAACCACGTTTGACGTACCAATCAGATACTGAGTGCTGAGTATCAGCTTGAAATCCTGAGTCAGTATCTGATTAATTTTGACGTTTTCTGCTCTGATCCACAGATGATGCTGTGAATTTGTGTAACGTGTAGCTTGCAGAGCCACTCGGTTCCTGTAACAATGTCCGTATTAGACCAGTATCGGGTGTTGGCTGGTACACCAGCAGCACCCTGACTTCTCACAAGCTGGCACTCAATCCCTGCCAACACATGATGGAGTCCAGCCTTAGTTGGATTTTTGAGAAAACTGTATGTTGCAGATAAGAAACTTGTACATTTTAAAGCATCTACATTTAATAGTCTAATAATGAACTGAATGAATTCCATGAGAGACCTAAACATTTTAACAAAAAAAGAAACAAATATTAATATAGTCATGTGTAAATGTCTTAGGCATGTATAAAGAAATGCTATAAAGCAAAAGATGCCTTCAACAATAATCATTTTCTGCGCGCACACACACACACACACACACACACACAAAAATACTATAAAGAGCAGTAAACAGTAATAAACCATAAGTCAATATTTGGCGTGACAACCCTTTGCTTTTAAAAATGCATGAGTAGTCTCAGGGACACTTTGTGCAGTTTTATGAGGAAATTGCCTGCTAAGTTTTACTAAGTTTTACTGGGCATCTTGGACAATCTGCCACAACTCTTCTGGAGACGTTGACTGTCGCACTTGCTTCTGTTTCTGCAGTTAAAACCTGTTTTTTTTTTTTTTTTTGGTCAGTATTTTTCTGTGTATTATATAATATGTTAACGTCTTTCCTGACATACAAACATTTTGCTGTTAGAAATGTAACATGGAAATCTAAAAAAGTTTTAGTCAATAATGCAAGTCAAAAAAATCTGACAAAACTTCGTATTAAAAAATGTGATTAAGACTTTTGCACAGTGCTGTAGACTAAAGCAACCATTCTGCTTTCTGTAATCACTACTCTCACTCATTACGAAGAAGATCTTCTTCTCATCAAATAACCACTGTTCAAAATATTTCAGTGGTGAATAAAATACAGCCACACATGATCAGATCCAATGGTTTTATTATCATACAGTTTATTCATCTGCATTTGTTCTTGTGTCCTTTTTGGTCTGGATGATGCTTTCTACTAGTTAGCTATAATGTTAAGTGGTCCCAGTTTACAAGCTTGTTTTTAAGTGCTGTTTGTGACATTTATCACACTTGCGTGTTAGTGTTTTAGCTTCAGAGCAAACTGACTGCTGCCCCAGTAAGAGTAGCAAAGCCTAAAACAGCACAATTACTCATACATGTGAACAAATGCACAGAACAGCAGCATGCAAATACCAAATTAATTCACTTTATAAGCACATTGTAAAGGAAAACTGCAGCACACTAACACAGTTGCACTGGCACAGTTGCACTCACACACATGGAAATAGAAATATATATTGTTATTTATATACCTGCAGTCGATGCACAACTGTATAATTTCTGAAAATCTCTAGAAACTGCAAAACTAAACTCATTCTTGGTTTACATTTATCTGTTGTGTTCAGTTTTAAGACAGTAACGGTCCCATCTCGAATATAAATATGCCTGCCTGCATAAACAAATCAGGTTTCATCCCATCTGCAAAACTGTGTGCTTTCAATACTGAGCAAATACAAAATTAACATCTTTAAACACATCATTTCACCAGGTATTATTGCAAGTCCTTATAAGGAATATAAGTGTGCTGCCATTTTTATTGCTCCTCAACCTTGCGCTTACTCTGCCCTTTCCTATCTGAACTTCAAGGTGTGGGGAACATTACTCATTCCTGCTGTGATCCAGAGCTGAACATCAGCTAAATCTTTTTAGAAAGTTAATGGGGTACAGAGGATGAAGTAATGGTGAGCAGAATTGTCAGGCATTATATAAGCATTTCAACCTTACAATATGGCACAAAAATATATTTAAACACACTTCATTGGCACCCGACTGCAAATTCACACTGTGGAAATTCTTAGCAAGAGCATAAACTATTGCTGAGAAATTAACTATATAATTAAATGGAAAGGTAAAAAAAAAAAATAAGAAGAAGAAAAAGAATGTTAAATTAAAAAATATGATCTGTTTTATTGAGCATGCAATTTATGTAACACTACACATCATATCAAAACTCAACTTGGCTAGTTTCTTAGCGTCACTACATAATGCATATACACAATTAAAAAAAAAAAAAAAATATGGGATGCAGGGTTTTCCAATTTCTTACCATGGTGTATTTTGCTGCTGAGATGTGCGACTGTAATCTGCCTAATGTAACACTGTTCAGGAAAAAAAAACAACACTGGAGGGCTCTAATTGTTTAACAGATTCACTCTCCTCAAAGGAACTGCCCCTCTCTGCAAATTAGGATCGTTTGTTCCCATCATTTCTCCTTTGCTTCTACCTAGGACTAATTATGACGACAAGAATGTTAACCATAATTTTCATTTCATGTAAAATGCTGTTCAAAGTGAAACTATTAAAGTTACAGTCCTCCGTATCCTGGTTTGGAATATTACCGAAAATCTAGTTACTTCAAATGGCAGCTCAGGGAGTTAAACAACATATGAGGCCAAAATTCTAACAGAAAACTAGTTCCTGCCTAAGGATTAAATCCATTAATACACATGTTTCAAGCAATTTCCATATGCATGAACTGGATATCTCCTGTCTTTCCTTTGTACTGATTGCGCTATAACATTCTGTCGAACATTTTCCGACTGCTCTCCTGCAGAATATGGATGTAGCGTTTTCCCTTTTTCAACTGCTTTCCATAAAACTTATGTAAACCCATGGTCTTTGTAACACTTCCAGGACATCTGCTGAGAATGAAATATACAAGTAGGCTAATGTAAAATAGAGAGGGATATTCTTTTTTTTTTTTTAAAGCACTGCCATCTTCAGAATATGAATCTTATCTTCAATCGCAAAACTACTTCATAACTTTTCTTCTTAGTCAAACAAAAAAATAGTGGTTGTGCTCCAAATCCTTCACCAAACATAAGAGTAACAGGATTTTCTTGTTAGTACATTTTATTATACTCTAATATTGCATTTCTTCCCCTCGGTCTGTGGTGGAAAGCCAACACGGTTCATTTTAATTTCTCGACCATTGAAGTTTGCTCTTCTCACTCCTGCCTGAACGTCTGATGTAACCCATCTGCTGTAACAGCTGTCTGTGTGAAGACCCATGTGTGTTAGCTTCAGTGCTGACTGCACTGGTTCAAGCTTCACTCCGTGTAATGCATGATGGACTCCACGTAGTTACCAGGGAAGAGTCCAGTAGTGCCGTTCATCACACCTTCATACCAACCATCATCATTCTTCTTGATAACGTAGATGATTGCCCCTTCCTGGAATGACAGTTCGTCTTCTTTGTCTTGTGCGTAGTCATAGATTGCCACCACTGACATAATCGGGGAAAAAAAAAAAAAAAAAAAAATCAGGACATCAAGACAGATGTTTTATTTACGAACATACAGATAGGACAAGTGACAGAATGATTTAATTTATGGACTGGTAAGTAACTGTCAGCTTCCCAGATCCTGAAGAAAATCTTTGAGTTCATTATTTTCAATGCACTTGGATGATAAACTGGATAGGCCTGTAGATGATCAACTGTAAGACAAATGCCCCCAGTGGCCAGTTTATTAGGTGTCTACCCTGACATGATAGTCTGTGTTGCACTGGTATAAGTGTATCAGGTGAAGCAGCATTGCTGGAATATTTGAATACCTTAATATCACTACTGAGAACAGCTTACAGCCTATATTGTAGATATAAGTGGCAAAAGGGCCAATGAATGAAGGAGAGAAGTAAGTGTATTTTGTACAGAAGTGCCTAATTATAGTGATCAACATTGAGGTCTTTTTTTAAATAGATCTAGATGGTTTCCAATTTTTAAAAAAAATCATTTATAAATTAGTTCATGTATACCTACTCTTCACTTGGATTTTCTTTCTAGTATGTAATATTGAAATCTAAGTTGATGCCAGTTGAAGATGTTTAAGTAAAAACATTTAATTTTAGTGTCCTATTAAGTATAAAATATAAAGTAAACAGAGCTAAATACCTTTCTCTAAGTAAGCACAGGGAGCCCAAGGTGGGTCTTCCTCAGCGTACGGGTCACTGTATTCCACCACCGAGGACTCCTCTTCTTCATAATCCTCCAGAGGTGGAGGAGGAGGCTGCACTTCTTGAAACATACTCTCCTCCGTAGGAGGAGGTGGAGGAGGAGCATCTGAAACTGAGGAGGAGAAGAATTGTGAACTGGAGGCCCAAAGTTAAGCCTGAGAGGGTTTTATAAATAGAAATGCCATGCAAGCTTATCCATGCAGGAGGTACAAGAGTATTTCTAACAGCAGGACAACAAAGCTGCATTTGTTGTGGGTACACTCACATGCTTTAAGAATGCACACAGATACACATGCAGACAGCATGTCAAAAATAACAAATCAATACACCAACACAGGTGCTCCTGGGGTCAACACATAGCCATAAAGCAAATATATATTTTCTTCCTTTTTTGACAGACAGAGGAGCAACTCTGATCTCTGGGAAGCAGACAAAAGATGCTGCACTGTTGGAGGGTTTAAGAGGATCTGCACAACAGTGAAGCTCAAAGCCACTTACTGGTCTCCTGAACTCGAGCCACGAAGCCCGTGAGAGGGAGCTGAGGAGTAATCTGCAGGATGGATGGGGGAGGGGGCGCCACTGAGGCTTCAGCACACACCACACAGGGATTAAAGAGACAGAGACAAAAGGCAGAGCAGGTGTGTGAAACAGAGCAAGGGCCAGAGTGTGGTGGGTGATGAACCAAAGCAGATGAAGGATAGGTGAAGATCAAAGAAAGACAGGAGAATATGTAATTATTTTAGTGTGCAGACAAACATGTATGAAATAATTAGAACTCAATCATACAGATAGTTGCAGTCCACACAAACCAAAGAACTACAGCGAGATTCTATGTTGTATCAAATACATAGCTTGGCTGAGAATAAGTGAAGAGGTTAAGAGGAAATGTTTCTGAATCTAAGGCTTTTCACACGATCAAGGGCCAACTGTGGTGACCAGCAGAGAGTGCACAGTGCCATGGATGGGTTCTCTGAATGGTTTGCCTTAGACTTGAAGCCCCCTACCTTGGCCCTGGTTGTAATATGGTCCTCCGTTCTGCTGGCTGGCAGGCATAGCGGACTGGCTGCTGACAGAAGGCGGGCGGCGGTAAGGCAGAGAGCCACCAACAGGGGGCGTGATCTGTCTAGGTACAGGCCTGTTCATACTGTAGAACTGAGGGGCAGAGCCTGTTTCGACAGACAGCAAAGAACAAGACAACAGAAAGACACCACAAAGACACCACAGTATGATTGCTGAGCTTAACTCTGGTGAAGTTTATAATAAATTGCAAACAAACACCATAAAGTTCCACTGTGTCCAAGAACCACAATTATGAATATCTTGATGTATTCAGGGTCCTTTAAAGCTGTGGTTTCCAGCCCTGGTCCTGGACTAGGAATGCCCTGCCCTGTATATTTATTGTTGTCCCTGCTCTAAGTAATCAACAGGCCCTTTCTGAGTCTATGTGGGAGTATTAGAGCAGGGAAAACATTACATGTACAGGGCAGAAGGACTCAAGGACCAGGGATGGGAATCATTCCTTTAGACAAAAAGAAGTCGAATGAAATACTGTAACTGACTACAAAACGGAGTCAATGTATCAGCCAGTAGAACATGGACAGGTCCATAAAAATGCATGCATTAACATCAAGATGAAGCTAGGACCAAAGTGTTAACTAGGACCAGATAACTTGTGTAGTGAGCATGAAAGCATATAGAATACAAGATAAAACAGAATTGAGCAGGTCTTTGAGTCTGGGAGCCTTCATTTTATAGCCTAAAAATAATAATTTGATGCTGTGGTGACCCAAAAACAAACCAGTTTCTCATGCCAGTGTAAACAGTGCTTAGAAGGGCCATGAAAGGGAGCTAGATTAGCACTCTGTGGGACAAAACATTGGAGGTCAGTGCTAAATGGATTGCCTTCACTCTGGGATGAGTGGGCAGACATTTGATTTGGTGGATGGTTTTCTCAGTGGGGGACTCAGTACCTTGTTAACAAAGCTGCAGTACAGTCCAATTCATTACTACATAACATGATATTGCTAGGTGTATTTAACACAGTGAAAACAAAAAGGACACAGAAAAAAAAAACAATATTCTGGCCCATGAGGAGCATATGGCAAAAAGAAAAGGAGCTGAAAAGAAAGGTGGAAAGACTTGATGTTGGTCTGTATAAGACATGGAATCAGAACACCGTCTGAGGGAAGTTAGTGGTTTCTGATGGCACAAGAAGCAGTGGTGGAGAATGACATAAAATGGGGTTTGGTGGGGCATACTCACCTGGTGCAGGGGTAGTGGAGGTAGAGGAGGAAGATGAGGAAGAGGCAGAGTAGGAGGAAGAGGAGGTGGCAGTAGCTGCAGCAGAAGTAAAGGGTTGAGAAGAAGAAGGGGGTTCAGCTATAGCCTCAACGGCAGGGGGGAACATGGGGGAAAGCTCAGCAGGAGCGGTGAGGTTGGTTAAGGACTGGGTGGGGGTAGACTTAGAGCAGGAAGCAGAAGGTTGGGTGGAGTTAAGTGAAGTAGAAGAACAGCTGGTGGCACCAGCTGCAGAAGCTTTGGAGTTGAGGAAAGACAAAAAACGGACAGTAAAGATAAGAATAAGAGAGGACACCAAAGGAAGCTCTGCCTTTATGTTTTAGTTATAGGGATATTATGAAGGGGTTAGATTGTCATATATCAGGCAAAACATTGCTAAAAAAAAATGCTTTATGTTGGGTTTCTTTCTCCTTGCTCCAAATGCTGTTATTCACTACACAGAAGAAACACATTAACAGCATGCTAGAACTTGCATGCACAAACCTGTCACATAAATATAGCAAGTACTGGAGTCTGTTCTTGTACAGACCTTTAATTTCAAGGGTATGTATTCTGCAGATAAACTGAAAGCTGTTTAAAAGATAAGATATAAACAAAATGAAACTTTACCTGGAAATGCATTAGGGGGAGAGGGAGTGGGCACAGCAATCGGCACTCCCACACTGCCACTCCCACTGTTTTCTCGACTGCTGCTGCGACTGCTGGGATGGCTTCCTCCACTGCTCCCACTGCAGACAACACAAGAGCTTATACACACCCTGTCTACAGACAGCGCTCAAAACACAAAAAAGTACAAAACAGCATAACAAATAAAGCTATTTTACATAGTAAGCCCAGATAAATTCACATACACAGACAGACTAGCTAACCTGCATATTGTCTTGCTAAGAAAAGAAACAGCTCTCACAAGACAGCAAAAATGACAGAACATGCCATATGAGGGTCATGCAAACTAAAGAGAAACAGCTGTGACGCCTACATGAACCTGAAGCGTTGCACAGCAGATGAGAGGGATGCAGTGAATAAATACCTGCCTTCTCAGCTTGTAGTATATCAGGGATTTAGTACACAATCAATGGCTATTCAATCGCCTGCTTTACACAAAGCTTTTTACAGCCTGGAGTTCCATATTCCGGGTTAGGCTTCAGCTAGACCTCTAATTTTGAGCAACGATAACATCCAAATCAAAGCTTTATGCATTGTTGTCTGACCTAAAATTCTTTTTTTTCCCCCCTGAATATTCATTTATATGGTCATCGCTCAAGATGTTTTGTGACATTTGCAACTAACATGCAAAAAGGAGCAAGAGGGGAAAGAACTCGCATCTACTGCTCTTTTTCTGATGCAGCAACCATCCAAGCCAAGTGGGAGGAATGATGCGTGTGTGCAACAGGTGGTAAAGAGGTTACATATCTTCCTCAGAAAACATGCTACTGCCTGATTGTGAGTCTGTGAATGTAATTAAACATGCAAATGTGCCTTTATCTGCATTCTTTGCTGTATCTTTCTGGAGTGCTTTGAGGGTGGACACGGCAGATGGCATATTAACAGACTGAGCTGGCAGAGCACAGTTACATAAACTCAGACACTCAGTGGAAATGTCTCATGCTTTAAAAGAAGGAAGCTGACTAGTGGAGTAGGCAGAAGTCTTTCATTTCACAATTCCCACTAGGAGAAACAAGACAGTTGCAGATGAGTCATTTTACTGAATCCAAGCACCCTTAGAACCCTTGAGTAGTTCCTCTGTCAATTTCCCCTGGCAGTGCATTAGGAGGTCTTCACCACTGATAGTCTGTTTATATTCTGGTGTGTGGCTTAATACATCTGGCGGTACAGCTCTGGGAACATTGAGTTTACATATTTGAATACTACAGGTAAAAATGTTTGCAAACAATGTAATGGTTGAAGTATGTTCTATCTACCACCTGAGAAACCACAATGCACAAGCCTTGTACAAGTTAACCAGCAGAAAAGGGATGGTTTTGACAGTGACAGAGAGAAAAAAAAAAGGAGAGAGAGAGTGGGTAGATTGGCACACAGGCATGAGGCAGACTGCATGGGTACCTATATGTGCGGTTCCTCTGGTTCAGTGACGCAGTGCGCACCGGACTCTGTTGCTGCCCAGGTGCCATGTTGCGCGTCGGGCTTGGGACGTAGTCATTAGGAACCACAGGAGGACGCACTGGTTCCAGGGTCCTATAGGGGGAGTGTCTCCTGTCAGGAGCAGGGTGAAATGACAATTCATAAATTTGGGACAAGAAATAAAATGAAGGTTTGCTAAGGCACTTTCCAGAGCTTGCAAAATGTTTAGATGTTCTGGCATTATTAACCACTGCATCATTAAGCTTTTTTTCTTTGCATTTAAAAACAACATAAAAATCAGGCAATGATGATGGAAATTCAATACATGATTGTGAACCAAAGAAATAGTTAATTTTCCCTTGAATGAGACAGATGAGTGTGAAAGCAGAATACACTGGATTTGAGGTAAATACATATATAAATATTTAATATAAATGCAAGGTTAAGATTAAAGATTTTAAAGGAAAACTGCTGGTAATTGCATTAAAATAATGAGTTACACTGTACTGTTACACTGAACTGTAAGTGAAATTGCAACTCTCTCCTGACCCTCAGTGCAATTTAGCTCACTTCCATGCAACATAAATGGAAATGAGCAAACCCCCCAAAATTTATACATTCTTGCCAGAATCTGGAGAAACGGACCCAGGATGCTGGGTGAAAGCTCTCTGATGATATCTAAAAAGGGGCAGTAAATTATGACTTTTGACTATTGAGAAAGACAGAAAATGCCAATGCCTACAAGCATAAAGAGTGCTATGTCTGGGTTGCAGGGCCTTGAAGTACAGCACATACCCTATGGTTCCCTTTCCATGCATTGGAGGGCTCGGAGGTTTTTGTGTCGGAGGGGTGGTACGAGGAAGACCCCCAATCTTCATGCTCTGATTTCCAACCTGAAACACAAAGATGGGAGAGAAAAAATTACAGGACAATAATTTAAAAAAAAAAAACTTTAAACATACACAGATATGCTAATGCGGCCAAATATGCTATACATCATACAAACTTACAAACACCTAAGGGGCGGTTCTAGAGGAGGGGCTTTGAGAACACTCTTTGAGGCAGCTGAAGGGGAGGAGGACTCACAACTGAGTGGTTTCTCAGTAAGGCTGAACATTTTTTCCTGATCAACTCATTTTTAAAATACTCGTGTTATGTACACGAGTACACCGGGGCACCAAGACTACAGATTTCTTTTCATGTGTGTACAATAAATTCAAACACACAACGTGTTGAGATTTAGGTCACAACAGGAGAAAAAGCTTAAAGTCATTGAAAAGGAGAAACAGAACAAAAATTTCAAGTGAGTCAGAATGGCCATAATTCAGACCAGTTACTCTTCTTGCATGAATGAATATGCAGAAGGCTCCAACAAGAAGTCTCAAAATTTTATTAGCTTTCTGAAGATAAATGAAAAATTAAAATGTAGTACACATCAGTAGATTAATATATTGCTATATTTGGTTTGATAATGCATTGATACTGCTTCACAAGCAAGAATCACGGAGGTAAATATTTACTGTTTGTTAATTTTGCCATTCCTTTTTCTGAAATTTGCACGTGTAAATCCCATGCTGGGCCACTATGTTAATACCTCAACAAGTCCACCTTGTATCCCTTTCCCCCCACCCCATGTAAAACAACAACCCTAGAACCACCCCTGACATACCCACACACATACACACACATTCTTGCCACTCTACTTTCCTGACACCAATCCAAAATCAGTGTGAAAGTTCCCATTGGCACAGTGTTGGCATGGAAATAATCATCTAGGCACACCAAGACAGGAAGCAGCTTATGCCACTTTGGCAGCTTAACATATGGGCAACAGGCACACAAGGACCACAGTGTATGAATCATGAAATATACAACATGCATGCTCACACTTACTTTAAGCAAAGGTGAGCAAGAAAAAAAAAAAAGCAAATAATTCATGGTAAAGACTGATTTCTTGGAGTCTGATTCATTGTGATCTCCATTGTTACACAGAAGGAAACAAAAATGTCACTTTGGTTTGAGATATATAATTGCCGAAGATAAAGACCACTGAAGAAATCAAAAAGCCTGGCTGTTACAATTGTTCTTCCATGAGTCAATTTTAAGAAATCATTCTTCCCCCAAATCAGCTGACCTGCTCACAACTTACCACATAAAACCCTTACCTTGAACCTAAGCAACCACTTAAATCAAGAATGAAGCAGAGAAAAGAAGCCAGGAAGAAGCACAGAAGCACAGGTTAGTGACAGTTCAGAGACAGGTGAGACGCTTGGTTATGCAACAACATAGGTTAGTATAAGCAAAACACCAACCGCTGTTAGTGAGAAAACAGCGATAACATGCTTTAAATGATTTTCCACCATTATCTATCAAGGAAGAAAACTGTTCATTATTGTATCGTGTGATCGTACCTTTACTCCATGGCCAATATCATCCAGCACATTGTAGTCGATAGGCTTCCGTATGTAACGCACCGGCCGCTCAGGATTGGCTGGAGCAATGATTTTGTGGGTGCGGGAGGTGTTTTTATTGGTTGTCAGAATGCCAATCTCCCTTCTTGCTACCTTCTCCTTGTGTATATCCACTGTCTGCAGAATAACAAAAAAAAAATGACAAAAACAGACACAAGGGGTATCCTTTTAGTTTGGAAGCGCTTTCATGGATGCAAAACTTTCATAGCGGCAAACCATAGGCCAGGTACAGTGCGGAAACAGACTGACAGAGGCAGTGAATGTGCCCAACACAAGTCTGAAACATTTCTTGTAATGTCATAAATCTATGGATACATGGATCTATGGATACTCAGGCCCTTACACATAACACTATTCAACAGTAAGGCTATGTACGAGCCCTATGCACAAGAAAAGCTTGTGTTGAAAAGGCATGATGAAAAGAAAGCTGATTAATGTGTTACAGAAGCAGCAGTGTGGCACTTTATAATCCCGTTAGATAGTAAGCTGTTGACAGCTGTTGAATAAAAAAAAAAGCTAGCTGAGGCAATTTGCCACTGCTGCCAGCTCCTCAAGCTCCTCACACAGGAGACGATCGTTTTCAGCATTAAGTGGCAGTCTAATAGCCAACTGAAAGCATGCAAACATGTCCAAATAAAGTCATGCTCAAGAGCAGGACTGTTCAAGTAGTTCCAGTTATGCAAAATTCCTTACAAAAGTTGTGACAACAGTTATGTTTTAACAAGTAACCATTAATGACTAGTCTGTGGCTGTAAGTGGTTTTCTGTTGTTTCATAGTGGCACTTCACATTACCACTTTTGATTAGTGACCATGGACTCTGAACAGATGAGACACATCTATTTTAAATTTGATGAAGGGAGAATAAAAGCACACTTCTTTCTCCAGTCGTCTTTAAACATTCTGGTTTTACTGACTTATTATAAGATTTTTTTTTTTTTTTTTTTTTTTTTAAAAACAAGCCATGTCATCATTTCACAGATCAGAGAGGGTAAACAAGATGAAAAATTGATCAAAGTCTGTGAAAACTTCCCCCTTTCTGAATTAATGCCTCTAGCCATGTAGTTAGTCTCTGGTCAGATGATCTGCTTTCAGCTAAATAATTTACATAAATGTATGTGATTTGTTAAACCACAACAAGGGATCTGCTGCAGAAGCCAAGCTGGTCTATGTTTAGATTGCTGAACTATGTATGGACAGTTTTCGCTGATCTGGAATATTTTTAATCACACGGTTCAGTCTGCTGGAATACTCCGCTGGGTCCACATCTGCACTGTGGACAGCCAGTTGACCCCAGATGACCCCTGCTATTGAGCACTGTTTTAGGACTATTGTTTTTCTGCCAGGCCGTGAATGATTCGTGGATACTGCTGTAGCAGCACTACCTCATAATGACAGTGTGTTTTCCAAAAAGTTATCCAATTAGAATAGATCAGCATGTACAGGTGGATGTTCATTCCCTGTTCTGAGTTCTGAGCTTACCTGTGAGATGTGGTTGATGGAGGACTCCATGCGGCGTAGCTGTGACGCCTGGATATCCAGCATCTGCAGCACATTATTAGCAAGTGTGTTGATCAGGTAGGCGACACTGGCCAGAGACTGAGTTGTGTAGTTTTTTGTTTCTTCTAGTGCTCTGTGCTTATCTGGAGACTGGAATAAAGGCAATGACAAAGGAAAAGAACAGTCAGACAGAGTCAGAGAACCAGTACCATTACAAATGGTAGACATTTATTTTTGGCATTTATTTAGAGAGAAATCTTTGTGAGTACTTCTCTGGACTTTTCTGGGAGCATACTAGCTAAAGCCTTATTCCCACTGCAGAGCAGAACATTGAGATATTTTGTGTCATGGTCAGTTTAGGAAATACTTCTGCTAATTCTGCTAAAGAGTCAAAATATTATATAATCCCAAATTGTTAGAAAGTAACGCAACATCAATTGCCACATATTTATTATACACACTGGAGTAGCTGTGCACTAGAGCCTTTTCTTAAAGTCGTCTCCTAGTCCTGATTTAGTGGCACAAAAAATGAAACAGAATTACAGTAAACATTCATACAGACTCTTCAAAGAGCCTTTTAAGATGGTCTTCGATCAAAAGAAAAACTGGATTTGATCCATGACAATTAAATATCTTTCAGAGACACATGCGAAACACAGGGTTAAGCCAAAAAAAAAAAAAAAAAAAAAAATTGGTACACTTTGTGTTGCTTTGTATGTGTCTTGTGAGGAATGTCAGGATCTCAGCACTTTTTTTCAGTGAATCACATGACTGGGTGCCTTGAGTCCTGAACTGAGTTCCCGAAGTGACTCGGGGGTGGGGGTGTGAGCGAGTGTAACACAATCCCCATCTTTGTGACAAGGCTGTGACAGGAGGGGACATTTGACTCTCACTTCACCCAGGGCTCTATACGCTGAAATCTTGCACGAATGATCTTCCCATTACAACATGTGACTGTGACCAGATTTTCACATCACTATATAAATCATAAAGAAAAATCAGTCCACTCATCTAAATGCAGAAGAAATCATGTTGATCTAATTTATAGTCATCATGAACAATACTCGATTTAAAGCACTGCCACTACATTAAAGCATTACTATATTTCATTACCACAAATTAAAACTAATTAAATATGGACTTCAGTGTGGCCTTAATCATTAACACAAGAGTTAAAGTTACAAACAGGCACAGTATCAATACCACCCTGTAATTTTTTTTTTTAAATCAGAAAATAGGGTTGATATTTAAACCAATGTAAAACCTATGTAAAATCAGATTATAACATTTTGTGCACTGATGTGAAATTTTACAAGAGAATTACAATGCATCTAAGGATCGATTATATTTACCACTCCTACTGCATGGGGTTGTCTCTTACCCCTGCAGTGTACAGCAGGCAGGCATGTAGGTCAGCGTTTTGTATCCTCCCCCAGGCCACATGCTGACACTAATATGCAGATCCACTGCACTGTGAATAACAGTGGCCAGCATTTTTACTATGTGTGACGAGAAAAGGAAATAGACCCCATATGAACAGAAAGAAAGTCTTTGTGTCACATACACATTACAGTGAAGCAAAATTCTTTTCTTCACATATCCCAGGTTGTTAGGAAGTTGGGGTCAGAGCGCAGAGTCAGCCATGATACAGTGCCCCTGGAGCACAGAGGGTTGCTCAAGGGCCCAACAGCGGCAGCCTGGCAGAGGGCTTGAACCCCGACCTTCTCATCAGTAACCTAGAACCTTAACCGGTGAGCCACCGCTGCCCTGGCTTTTACATACTTTACTTCTATACTGCTAGAAACAGTACATACATTATGTACTGAAAAAATGAAAATCCAACCTGGGATGAAGCAGAGCTACAAATGTGCACACCTGCTGTGCTTCCAAAAACTTCCTCTTGTTTCATCAGAATCCTCTGTCCTGACGGATGAAGGATCATTCAACCAAAGAAGCATGATACAGTTACCACTCAGTTCCTTTGAATTCTTTCAGATGTGAAAGAAGCACCTGAGGGAAGGTGGTGAGGGAAGGGTCAAGGCCTTTAAATGGAGATGAGCCAGGTCACCCTACTGCCAAATGCCTCTCCTTGAGCTTAGATCAGAGACGGGCTACAGGTGTGGGATACAATGAGACTCCTCTCTGAATACTGATTGCACTATGAAAGCCCTCTTCTCTGCAGGGATGGCAATAATGGTATTACTGCAGTGCTTCAATAAACTCAGCAAAGGTGATTTACTCCCCTATCTTCCTCTGTCGCACATCTTCTCACACACACACACACACACACACACAAAGGCAGTAAAGGCAGCTGGGTTCCAGAATAATTATTTGGTATTGAGTGTAATGAGTGGACTCTCCAAAGCTACACTACATTGACCACAGCAAAACAGTAGCAGGACACTCAGATAATGAACGTCTAAATAATCAGGCTTTGGCTTAGCCTTATGTGGGTGAAAGAGCAGGAGACAAACAAACCTATGATAGGAAAGCAACCATGAGAAATAAATAATGCCTTAAATGTGAGCCTTAAAAACAAGTTTTGTTGAGTCACAATATCATCGCTGCTCAGATGTTGAAGGTGCTGTATTGTAATGGGCAAAAGGCATATAGAAAAGCATTGCTAAAGAACTTCAAGTTTGAAGGCTGCAGTGAGAAAGATAAATTGTTAGGGTTTTTTGTTGGGTTTTTTTTCTTTTCATTAAAGCACATCTAAGGATTTTTGCGTCAAGACATAATCAGTTCCTGGGTTTACATCCCCTCAACCCCACACCCACTTTCTAAAGGAATCTACAGACCCCTATATGGCCGGGGATGGCACAGATATAGAGCCTTGTAGGAAATCTGCTCTATTGTTTGTATATAATCAGTTATGAGAAATTAATGGTAGCTAGCTAGTTACCTAGCCAATTACATTTCTGAATTGGATAACTGGGGTAAAAATGAACCAAATAACAGAATATTTTATTATTATTTTATTATTATTATTTTACATTTTATAGTTTTCCTGTGTGTAGGAAAACCAAAGGGAGCAAAGTCTCCGTGATAACACAGGTATGCTGAATGGCTTGAGCAAACACTTATAAATAAGATATGCTACAAAATGTACAGCATAATGAACTGTAATCTACACAGGTAAATTAAATTCTCTATCCAAAAACAGTCAGCTTGACTTTCTGTCTTTCATTTTTACAGCAATTATATCATTTCTATTATCATATATTTCTGGACTTATTTTTAATTGTTTCAGTTTATATGCTGAAATAATTTATGCCTATTATGGACGAAACCAAAACTTCAGCCAAGACATTTCGAAACGTCATGACGCAGGGTTAAGACATGAACGGAGTCATTACATGTTAACGACAGATCACCATATGGAGTGCACTTTCTTGTCTTGCTGGCTGCATGGCCACAGAAGACATCTGACAGAAATAACTCTTACAGCAACACTGGTGCCTTAACACTCTTGAGCAGGGGGGAGTCTGGGCACCAGAGAGCAAAAACAAAGGAATGAAAGGAAAGAAAAACTCTCAATGGTGGTCTTGACTCACAGCCATCCAGAATGAACAGTAACAGCAAGTCTGTGTGTGGCAAAGCTTACTGTTTCTACAGCGGCAACACTTGAGAATCTTAAAACAGCGACTCAGTACACATTTTCCTATTACTCTGTTTTACAGTCATTATCTTTTCATCAACTCTTTGAAAGCAAACCCAATTTGAACTGAACAGAGACTGAGTCTAGCTTGACCTGAGCATAGCAGTGCAGCACATTCAGCTAACAGCTAGCAGCAGCGCATGGCCAGTTAATAATGCTGCACCCACACACACACACCCACACACAGATCTGTGTTAGAACTTGGCCAGAAGAAATGCTGGAATATATTAGTTTAAAAAAAAATATTCCTAAACAATCCTGCAGAGGACCCATGCTTTACAATTAAAACAGAAAAGGCTACAAAATTATATTTGAAAAACAGAATGATTAAGACAAAGACACCTGATGGCCTGCTCACACAAGTCTCTCCTACACATCTTCAACATACACATGCACCAGTAATACTGGACTCACACTGGCACTGGCAGATAATTGCTTAATTATCAGCAGCAGATATACAGATTTGATTCAAACTGATGACTCCAGACTTCTAAATGTCTGTGGTATGGACATTTTTCAAGGTGAGCAAAAGCAACATAAAATATGCCATTTGCAACACTAGCTTAACTACAGTCTTACATGGAGAGTGCAAAGTGAAGAATTTCATCAAAGAAATTTGAAGATGTATCATCCTGACAAAAACACAGACCTCCTTGAGGCAAAAGAGGAAAATCAAACAATATCATGCACAAAAGTAAAAGGTGCAGCTGCTCAGCTGACAACAGCAGCCCAAAAAACAGAACCAATCAGTGCAAAAGTGATTGGATTTGTTGCTATGGATGATCAGCAGTTCTGAGTTGTGGAAAATGCAAGGTTTTGATGACTGTTTGAACATCTGTCATTTGAGCATCTGGTTATTTTTCTGTCCTAGCCCTACCGGAGCTACACTATCTGGCCAAAAGTATGTGGATGCCTGATCATCACACCCATATGTACGCATTCCCCAAACTGTTGGAAAAGTTGGAAGCACACAAATGTATAGAATGTCTCTGTATGCTGTAGCATTAAAACTTCCCCTTCACTGGAACTAAAAGGCCCAAACCTCTTCCAGTATGACAATGCCTCTGTGCACAAAGCGAGCTCCATGAAGACATGGTGTGCCAAGGTTGGTGTGGAAGAATTTGAGTTGCCTGCACAGAGCCCTGACCTCAACCCCACTGAACACCTTTGTGATGAACTGGAACTCCATCTGTACCCCAGGACCTTCTGGCCTGGCATCAGTGCCTGACCTCACTGATGCTCTAGTGGCTGAATGAGCAAATTCCCACAGCCACACTCCAAACTCTAGTGGATAGCCTTCAACAAGCACATATGGGTATGACAATCAGGTGTCCACATACTTTTGGCCATATAGTGTGTATATAATATGATAGCAACTCACATGCACATTTCTTGCTGCCAATGTCACTAGCCTTAGCTTTCCCATGGACGTTTGTTTCCTCTATTGCAACACTGCTGCCTCATTAGCTAATTAACAAACGCTGTACAATGTAAAAGGCAGAGCTACTCCAAGACCAGGATCTGGCAAAACTATACTATCCACCCAAAGGAAAGAGAACAGAACAAATAAAGATAAAGAACAGCAACTACCGTTGTTCTCACAGGAAATTAAACCAGCAGTCTTTAGGTTGCCCACTACCATCTCGTGACTCATGTGTACAAAAGCCATAAAGTTTGCAATAAACAATTAAATGACAATTTAAAAAAAAACAAAAGTCTTATTATTACAGGGAACATTTTAACCGTTGAAGTATCAACAGCGATGTTAATGATCTCTGACTCACCACTGTTGAAAGCATTCTTGATCAATGTGGATGTGTTTCAAGAGAAATCCATCACAAGGAGAAGTAACATTTTGGGGATGGCCAATGTCAACAATACTGTTAAGAGTTATTAACTCAAGAGTTGCAAAAAAAAAAACAAGGAGGCTAATATTATAACACAATGGCAGAAAACCATTTATAGTGCAAAGGCAAACCACTGTTCTTCCACTAATTTCATAGGATGGATTGAACCCAAGTGTGATGACACCTTCGCTGACTCTGCTCTGGGATATTGGTAATCTACACATTCAAGCTAATATTGTTTATTCTAAAATTTTTCTTATTTATTTTTAAAGTCAACTTAACATATTGCATTTCCACAGCACTTCAGCTCTCTCCTTTGGCTCCGTTTGCAGCTCGCAGCTCAATTTAGAAGCTCAGACCAACAGAAAATCTGGCCTGCAAACCAAAATATAAGGCACATTTGGTTCACCTCCTGCAGCAGGGTTAATTCAGGGTCAAATCACCTTCTCAGTGCAATCGAACTGTGCTAGGAACGGTTGTTCTGGTCCACACCTGAGTGTGACTGCAGTCTTCTGACCTGCCTAAAGAACCGCAGCAATGATAAAAATGTATTGGGGGTTGATTCAAACGGACTAAACACCGCATATGTGGAAGCACCCTAAGGCACAGGCCCAAGAGCCTGGGAAAAAAGTTAAAGGTCAAAACTTTCAGTTTCTGATAACGTTCCCAAGCTGCATTCTGCATTCACAGTCTAGCTAAATTAGGCCTGCACTGCTGTTTATGTACATGACTGTTTAGAGGAGAACACTCAGATACACAGGCTGGGAAGTCTGCTTGGCAATGATTATTTATCATTTCGAGTCACTGTTAAAAACTAGCAATACACTAGTGCAATGCTTCTTGTGCTTGGCCATGGCCCAGGGGTTTTCGAGAAGTCCAGACAGTTATAAACACTAACAGCAGAGCATTACTCTATGGCATGCCCCGTCCACTTAACCCTCTCCTTTCCTTTGTCTTTCACTTCCGTCTTGCTTTGCATAATGCTCCATTTCTGCACTTCAGTCTCCATATCGCATCTGTCTCAGTCATTCCCTTCCTCCCTCTCTACAGTCTCAGTCCTCTGCTTTGCTTCGGCTCCATTGATCCTGAGGTAACTGGAGGTTCATTTTCTCTTGCCTGAGGAGAAGAATCCAGCATAAGGAAGCTGGGAGACCGTTCTCACTGCATAGAGAAGAAATAAAAGTCATCTCTGGTCCGTCTTTCTCTCAGCATGTTAATTTACAGTAAACACCTGGGCTTCTGGCCGGTGACCCCATTTTATCATCCCAGTATTCTCACCTTAAGGGTACTCTTAAATGGGCGAGTGTTTAGGAGTGCTTTAGAGCTGCGTTACACTGTTAAAAGTAGAAACAGGTGCAAGTATTGAGATGGTAATCATGCACCCATGATCTTCAACACTTGGCAATACAACTGATTGATGATTCAGCATTTACAAAGATGCACCACATTACAGATTTAATTAGTGATCGAATACAATGCTGTAACACAACACTGTCTGATTGAGACACACATCACATGTGATCATCTGACATGCTCCACTTATTTGACCACCAGAGTAAAACTGCACAACGCAATAGCTTATGTGGATTAAAACTACAAATACACAGATGCTTCGGTTATAAAATGCTTTATTCTTTAGCCGATTGCCTGTCATTTGTTTGCACACTAATCTGGTAACATACAGTATCGTTGGCTTTAGCTCTTATCTATCACGGGTGCTGGGTCCCAGGCCATTTTTTACAGCTCTGCTGGAGTGACTAATCACAAAATAAACAATTTCAGCCAGTGAGTCCACCTCCGCCAACAGCAGAACATGTACTGACATAACATTTATGTATGGGCTTTAATACAGCATCCAGTTATACACTGTTTTTTTTTACCTTGACTACTCATGTTGAATCCAAATCTATCGCTTATACTGTCCTTTCTTTCTTCCACTAACTCAGCTACAGGATTTGTCTTTGGATTCTGTGAGGTTTTGCATTTACAGTGTGCCCTTTTCTGACTGTGAAGTGCAACAAAAGAATCTCAACAGTGAAACTGTATAAAAGGCACAGAACACAATTTTCTACAAATGTATTCCCTCAAGTGCTGCTGCCCGAACAGCCCTGACACTTTTTTTTTTTTTTTATACTTTGCTCACACACAAGTCTAATAGAGCCTCCTACATTGCCTCAGTTAAGATGGGTTTCATAATCACTGCCAGGTGGTAAATCACTGCAAACTGAAAATCAAGGGATTATATTTGCATTATTTATGAGCAATGCTGCCATGTGTAGCATTCTGAAACATTGGGAAATATTAGAGCTCTTGAATACGTTATGTAAGAATAAGAATGAACACACAGTTAGTGAGTAGCTTTGATTGAGGACCATCTGCATATTACACCATAGCATGTTTCAAACGAAAAATATTGCATATATTCCACAACATAAATGTATGTACCGTTTTCTAAAAGATAAAGGGATATGCTTCCAACAGTGGTTACTTTTGCATCCAACGCCTCCGAATTCACTTCCCACCCAGTTCGTCTCCATGAACTTTTCATGTAGATGAACTTTAATCTTGGAAGCGTGGGAGAACAGAAGACAAGGGCATGGGGCTGGGGTCACGTCTTTCTGGAAGACTCAAGAGGAAGGAAGTGCTTAGTATTACTGTTTCACCCTGCTTTACACAACGACATTATGTGTAATGTACATATTTTTAGCAACTGGTTAGCGGGAGCTAACATGCTACCATAAACTAGTTAAATGAGCATGTTATTATTCTACCCAACTTGCTCTACCTCAGTAAAGAAATTCGTAAGGAAAAAAATCTGGTGTGCCTGCGGCTTTAGTTTTTGTGTAGAGAGGTCTAAGAATTGAAGCTGATTTGCACTCGCTGTTAACTACGCGGACGCAAGATGGCCGCTGCATGTATCTTGTGGTCATTTGGCACGTCACCTGTGCACGTCCTCAGATGGCGTGTCTGAGTAGTGCAATAATGGAGGCAGTACGGAACCATGTGAGTCTGTGTCTGCAACTGAATAAACAAAGTAACGTTGTGTCTCAAATCGCACACTTATGCACTATTCTAGAACGGTTTTCCTAATCAAACCCTACCGAGAGCTCTGTTTGAGTATCACTTAAATTTTCTAGATTAGCAAAGATTTTTGAATGTACAGTGAGGGTTTTTGAATTGAGACACAGCCCTATGACAACAATCATGCTGACGGCAAAAGGTTTTAAACAGAATCGGAGCTCATCAATCTGTTTAGCATCTCTGTGCATGAAATCGCTAAACATTACAGCTCAACTTGAAAACCAGATGGACAGAGATGTTTTGGCTCTGACGTTCCATCTAGTGGGCGTCGCTTTCTATCCAGATTTACATCTGGAAATTTACATAGATACACAAGCAAGTACAATGCCGCTCACGTAGCAGCTGCGTGGACACACGAAAGTGTGGGGAAAGTGAAGTACATTTGCACCTTTAGAAAAGACGCCTTGAGAAACCTACATCAAATCTTACTCCAACATCTTAGAATTAAGAATTGTACACCAATTAAACGAATAAATCTTGATTTTTTTTTAACTTTATGAATGATTCTCGATTACGATTTAGATTTTTTTTCTCTTACATATTGCCAGTGAAAAATTACACAATTTATTTATAAAGTTTCTACTTTATTAGAATGGACTTTGGAAAAATAGTAACAGTACCATCTATAGCAAATAGTGCACACAATGGATCTTTTAAATAAAGGATATTTAAAGAAAGTATATTTTTTTAAAAAACAAACATTATTCGCAGTATTTGCTATAGAAGACTTAGTGAACCCTTCTCTCTTGAAAGAGTAAATGGGGACATTATCTTTCATGACATGAAATGCTACTGCAACTGAGAAGTCAACCTGGGGTATTCTTCTCAAATCCGAGTTCCTTCCCCGTTTACAGTGTGACGTCAAATCAACATGGATGCACACGGCATGAGAAATAATTTCTTACCTTTAAATGAGTTATACTGTATAAGTAGTAGCTCTGGTAGTTAATCAAGATACAGACATATTCGTCTGTTAAATCTAAAACACTGACTATAGAGTTCGCTGTTTGAGAGAGAAAATATACAGCACTTTTCCGAGTTAGCTGCCTAGCTTGCTGCTAACAAAATACGAAAATGAGGCGTCAATTATCCCACTTCATCTGTGATATTTGATGCTTTTCAATAAACAAATGCTAAAAGTGATATTTGAAGCTTATGTTACAAGCTCAGTCCGCAGCGAAGTCCTTCCCGTTTATTTTAGCATTTTTTTAATCTAAGCATGTAGTGTTTAGGAGCAGCACAGGCTGTAGGAGGCAAATCAACAGTTGGGTGCATTTTTAAAAAGAAAGAAAGCACTGGTGAGCTCAACAACATCGAAAGGCTTGGAAGACCACAGAAGACAACTAAAGTGGATGATCACAGAATCCTTTCCTTGGTGAAGAAAAACCCCTTCACAACATCACCAGAAGTCAAGAATACTCTGGAGAAGGTAGGCGTATCATTGTCAAAATCTACAATCAAGAGA
>CM075007.1:19340766-19355580 GCA_037576675.1 Pangasius sanitwongsei | reverse complement strand
TTGAGAACATGGGCTCCAGACTTCAGGCAGTCATTGACTGCAAAGGATTTTCATCCAAGTATTAAAATTATGGTTATGTTTACAATTATGTCACTTAATATAGTCCAAATACCTTTGAGCCACTGAAATGGAGGTACTTTGTTGAAAATGGCTGTAATTCCTAAATCATCCAGCACTAACACCAGTCTAAACCCAAACAGTGATAAAACTATGATGTATCCACTAAACCAATCAAGTCAAATCAATTAAAATGACTCTTTTCCAAAACTTTTCCAAGTGAGAGACTGAAGGGACCACAGCAAAGTTCTTTTATTGCCAGCTACTTAAGATTGAGTGCCACTAAAGTCTGACAGTTCTGCATACCCTGCTTTATTGTTCCCTGTGCACAATGAGAAAGTCAATTCCACTTATGTTTTTTTATAGAGTTATTACAAATCAATATCTGTGCAGCTGTGAAAGAATGACAGCAGCTCAGCAGACTATTGGTACAAAGCAGTGAAAAATCAAGAACAGCTATTATAGCACAAATCATTTTGAAATGTTATTTCATTTTGAAGGTGGTTTTAATATACAAAGACATTCTGTATGTCTGCACAAAGGCTCAGTATGAAGGTATTGCCTGTGGTACTTCTGAGCATTCCATGCAATAGAGGCACTCAGACATCAACTTTTATTTACCGAACCATAAAAAAAAAAAAGAGAAAAGTAGAGAACCAGGATAATAACTCATCTCTTTATATCTCACCATGTTGTCCCTAAATATGCCCACACAACATGCAAAACAGTGCCCACGAGTGAAAGCAACTGCTACCCTTACCTAAAAAGGACAGCCTTTTTTCCAGTAAACCGTCTCCTCTGTTTACAGTACCATCCCCGAGTTTCCAGCCCTGCTGAAGCCAACATATCACCAACATCAGAAATGACTTTAACCCACTAAACTTAAAAAAAAAAAAATAATAATAATAACTGATTTCTGTCAGTGATATCTGTATTACATACTGATGATAGAACTACATTAACGTTTAAGTCTTGTGACAGACATTTTCACCTCTTTACACATTAAATTAAATTACACAACATTAATCATGTACTAGGGGTGGCTGGTATTACAATACATAATCAATATTGCAATAAATGTTTTGTTAATTTTTTTTTCTAAACATGAATGCAAAAATGAAACTTTTTTCCATATGCTGTTTTAAATTAGGTAGTTTTGCTTTTGTTAAATAAACTACATATTATGAATGGATGAATGAAAGCCTTTATTGTCATTGTATATCTCTGTATACAACTAAATTAAGAGCACTGCTTCTGACTGGTGTTATAAAAACAAACATATAACACCAGACAATAAATAGACTATAAAGTGAGTATACCATATAGTATAAAAGTATGTATGTATGTATGTATGTATGTACAGCAAGTATACAGCATAAAGTATATATTGTGCATCATAAATGTATCATGCTAATTTTTACACTCACACACCTCAGTGTGCAGTGACAATGGCCACAACAAAATAAAAAAAGGAAAAATATAGTCTTTTGAGCATCTTTCAGCCTGAGCATGAACGTTCAGGTGGCACAATTGCTGTAATTACAACATTTACTGTGTGTAATTTGTCTCCCTTTCACAGAGCACTAAGAGATGTTTAATGTAAATGAGTCTAATTTATACGAAAAGTAGAGTTCAAATGAAAACTTGAATAAATTGGTGGACATAGATTAAAATCATACAGTGAAAATGTGAAGATAACACTTTGCAGTGCAAATTACAATGCTTCACACTGCATAATCTTTGCCATGACTGCATCACGGCTGTGAGCACTGCATGTTCTAAAAACAGAGCTGCTCAGGAGACAGGCGATTAGGTGCAAGACCTTTATAATGTCTGCACTACCTTCTAAATGACATTTCAACAGACGTAATAGACCATGTCCAACTAAATCATGGCTTATGCAACTACTGGTTGTAACGTAACACTCCTGTAACTGCTGTTGTCAGTTTGAGGCTTGTGTGACCGCCGCAATAAACAAGCTACAAAGCCGTACTGCTGAAAATCCATAGAGAATAGTAATAGTGTTAACTGCTATAAATAATAAACATTGTTTATTATTAAAAACAAATTAATCATTTTTTAAATCTAATTTTTATATTAAAAATTAGTTTTTTTAGTTATGAAAAAAAATTAACACTGAAAAAGAGAAAAAAAAATTAAATGCACAAAATGAATGCACATAATTAACATTTTGCAATTTTAAAGATTTTTTTTAATTATTGTAAATTAACTTTAAAAAAGTAATAAAAAGTTATCACGGTATTGATTAATCTCTATGGATGATAAAAGCAAGATTCAGACCTTATAAATATCAATGGCAAAAGACAAACACGGCAGACCAAAATGCTTTGTTGCCAAGGTAACAAAAATGACAGTAAAAATATAGATCATCAAATTACATTTCTCATGAACCAAGTTTCTCACTGCTTGAAAAGAATATTTCCACCGCAGTGACCACCCTGCATAGCTCAGAAACAGCAATATGTACTGCTTTCCGAGGGGTTTTCTGCAATCATATCAGCAGTGTTGACTCTTATAATAAGGTTAAACTATTTTATGATACATATATTTTACTGTAAATTACCATTTAGTTAATTCTAGTCAATTAACTTTACAGAGCTCATAGGTGCTCACTGATGCAAGCTGGACTGTTGTGCCAGGCTAATTCATGTTTGCATCAACTACACTGAATGTTACCGTTTCTCATGTTTTGACGATCTTCTTGATGTTGTTCCATGTTTTCAGATGGTTGTAGTTAACTTCCTACAGTGAAATGAAAACCTGAATGCTGTCTGGCAATGAGAAAAGGCTAAAGAAGCCAGAGCTTTAATTGAAAAAGAGGCAATAATACAAAAAAGTTTTTTCCTTATGGCATTAATTTAAATATCAGATTTGTCTAGTTTATCAAATATTTGTTTCGGTCTAATTTTATCAAATAGTTGCATGCCTACTGCACAGATTCACCTCCCATTAACTAGTGCATGATCATCAACTATAACACAGACCGGGTTTTATATTGCTTGTTACATTGGATAAACAAACATAAAATCTCTCACAAGTCAGTGTTAGGGCTAACTGAGTGGTCAATGGGCATGAAAACTCTTTGCTGTCACACAGACTGTAACTTCAAGTGACATTTTGTCTTGATGTGGTCAAAGGCAATAAATTCCCTTCAGCTCTAGTCAAACCTTGTGTCTGAAGTAGTGCCCCACTCATTACTGCCTATTACCCATTACATGAGCTCGCTGGATATTCTCCAGTACACTTCTGAGCTCCAAAAGGTCAAAACTCCCAAAATAGTGAATTATATAGTGAGAAGGGTACTAGTTTAGACTTTCTGAAGACCTCTCTTCAAGAAGATTCAGTCGAACCATAGTTGGGAAGGCTACATTTCCGTATGATAAACACTGTTGAGTTCACTGGAAAAATCTTTGGAAATTATTAAACTCCTCTCATCTAGGGCCTCTTCTTCATATGTGGGGCCTGTGCTGAGTTTACATATCCATCACAGATTGATCCAAAAAGGAAATACTTCACCTATACAGCGTTGAGAAAATATGCATGTGTCATACTGTCTCCATGGTGGTGATCTAAACAAACATGTTAGAAACACCACGCCTTCCTGAAATCCCTGATGTTCTCAGGCCCCTTCAGAGTTCTCCAAACCACACACTGCTCTGAGCAGTCGAACATGGTTCCAATTACCTGTGGCCCTATACTCAGCACTGGCTAACCAAAACCAGCTGCATGAGGCTGGAGCCGGAGGACATCACTCCACAACACACAGCTCAACAGTGCACTCCATGACTCACACGTACACACACACACACAAGTCATTGGGAAGTGGCATGATCAACTCTGATGCTGAAAAAAGGAGGCAACTGGAAATTGCAAGAGTCACAGGCAGTCAGAAAGTAGTCAAATCACTACAGATCACACAGCATACACACACACACAATACTGGCAGAAGGACTACACTACACAATAATATCAGATGAAACTTTCATGTGAGATATGTCTAAGATTAACTAAGTATGAGTGGCCTGACTAGACTTGATTTGCTTTCTGTGATTTTAGACTTGTGCTTGTACAGAAACACTATATGGCCAAATGTGTGTAGACACCTGACCATCACACCCATATGTGCTTGTTGAACATCCCATTCCAGGTTTAGTCCCCCCCTTTGCTGTTATAATAACCTCCACTCTTCTGGGAAGGCTTTCCACTAGATTTTGGAGCGTGGCTGTGGGGATTTGTGATCATTCAGCCACAAGAGCATTAGTGGGGTCAGACTAGGTGTTCAGTGGAGCTGAGCTCAGGCCACTCGAGTTCTTCCACACCAAGCTTTGCAAACCATGTCTTCATGGACCTCACTTAGTGAAAAGGGGCAATGTCATGCTGGAACACGGTTGTGCCTCTTAATTCCACTGAAGGGAAAGTGTAATGCTACAGCATACAAAGACATTCTATAAAATTGTGTGCTTCCAACTTTGTGGCCCGTGCCACAGAGCTGTTTTTAGGACTGATTCGCCCCTCCCTACAGTTACAAAATCTGCCCAGACTTTAGGCTGATCTAAACGATTATCTCTCCAGATTATTCTGTGGTACAGATCGTATAAAATCCGATCTCAAACTCACAGTCTAGTCATGATCACCCTGATTTAAAATATAAAACATGCTCAATATTTATGACTCAATATCCTATAGTGTCGAGGGACACGTCGATTGTCTGAAAGACCAATAACCAGGCAAGCACAACTGTTATCCACCATGTTTGTTTTGATCCAACAAATGGCACTTTCTTGTAATTCTGCTGCAATCCTACAGAACAGAGCCTCTAACGCCATGATACACCCTTTACATGAATGTTTATTTACGTGAAGTTACAATGACAAATCTACACCAATTTATGTGGGAATTTGCTCGTAACCAACTGAGATACATTCGTTTTTACTACTTTTTTCACAACTGCTATCAGTGGAGGCATGGTTAGCCTTAACTTGTCTCACATTAATCTTTTAAAATCCCCAAACAGCTTTTGGATAGGATGTACATTTGACAAATCTTCACCAAAAGCTGACAAAAATTATCTAGTTGATATATCCTTCCCCTAAACCAACGGCATGGCAGTAAAGAGCCACTAAAGATTTGATGACTGAACCGTTCCAAAGTACAAAATAAAGCTTCAACATCATCATCATCTCAGGGGACACAGCATGGTGCAGCTTGTATTACCTCATCGCTGAGAAATCAGAGAAACAGGGCAAAGGTTTAAAAACATCACAGCATCAGGAAGGAATGACAAAAACAAAATGAGCACACAATGAATCCTAACAAAGCTAAAATAACAATTATGTTAGTATTAAAATGGGATGCAATATGCCTTTCAGTATTAACTAACTGGTGAAACTGGTGAAGGGGTACAATAGCGTAGGCCTGCATTAATCTGACCAAGTTTATTATTATTTTAATTTTGCCAATGACCAAATTTATCAGAACACAGAGACTCACAGAACATGATTAAAAAAAAAAAAAAACTCTGGAGTGCTCATTTGCAGCCTTCTATGATATCAGTACTGTAGAGTACTTACAATAACAACTGAGAAACAATACATTACATTATGCAGTCCTTGCTGCAAAAATTCTTCTAGTGGTTATTCTTTCCTACACACTTATGCCTCCTATTTGGTGTGAGCCAGCCCAAACCCTTCCTAGCTCAAGTTATATTCAAGATGCTGCCTGGCAGGTTGTTACATTGCCTATCCAAATTTAACCACTGCAACAAGTAACAAACATAAATACTACTGTTCATCATAACTGTAAAGACATTAAGAGAAGCACTAAGCATTTCAGTGGTAACATTGGACATGCTGAAGATCTCAGTATATTGTACAGCTGTAAAAACCTACCACCAAAATCACTGCACTAGGGTTTAAGGCAGAGACTGAAATGACACAAAGAATTTTAAATGGTTGCCCTCCACAATGCTCATAATCTTTATCATAAATAATAATCTTTATTTATACAACACTCCTCACTGAGTTCGCGTGCTTTACATATAAAAGATGAGATGATCAAAACAAGGCATAACTGCTAAAAACATCCACAGACATTAAGCCCAGTCATTTCTAGAGGGAGATATATCCTTACTGTGTTTAAATTAGGCTAGACACGACACTGTCCAGTAGTCAAACCCGACAACACAACAAATCTGAGATTAAGCAGCCATATGGCAAAAGGGCTTATTGTGTCATGGCAGAGATTCAAGACCTGCTTTCAGGGACTAGGTGGATGTGAGATGTAGCACATGCCCCTGTGACATGAAGGATGCTGAAACAAGTGTGAGAATGTGATTCTCAAAGCAGGAGGGCGCTGTGAAAAACCAGTGCCTCCTGCCCTTCATGCCAATAGACTCTCGTACACTTGGGGCAGGACTGTTATGGTCTTTCAAGATGCACAATATGGGCAAACTGAACAAGGACACAAGCCCAATATACAGTATAACATTTCTGGTTTGCTGGTTGACATGAAAGCTGTGATTCTCTATAAGCACCTACAGAAAAATCTTGTGATTTCTTAGGGGATTCTACACCTTTCTGCAAGATCAGTTTTACAAACGCCAATGTGTGTGAACGAAAGCGAGACATTTTTTTGTGAATCACCATTGGCTGTATGAGGATTTAGTACTGAAACCACACACATCTGTATTCAGACTTCAGATTTAACCACAGACTTAAGCAAGAGTTGTGCAAAGGGTGAAGTTTGTTGAAAATAGAGCTGTGCCTCAGTTATGTTCTATTAGGTCCTTTTTTCTTGCACCCGGAAAATTCACTTGGAAGCGTAACACATGTCTGAATACGAGTAAATTTCCCTGTATGCATGTGTGTGTGTGTATATACACACACACACACACACACACACACACACACACACACATACACTGGATTAAGTCGCAGACTCTGAATATGGTCCTATGTTGATGATAATCACTGCATCCATTCACGTAGTCCAGTAAGATTTACAGTAATTTACAGCCAAATAAAAACACTGTGTAAGTAAACTACATACATGAAAAGTAAAAGACTCACAATGTTAATGAAATGTGGCCGCTCTAAATAGGAAGAATTTACAAACAAGAAGAAAATCAAACACGCTTTTCCAAAACCAGACCTTACATTTTATCATCAGATGTCTGCTTCATTTGCTTTTCCCTAAATGTTTCCCCTCCATAATGACAACAATATGATAAGGACAAGCACCGTTTTCATCTTAATAGTTCATTGTAAACCAGTTCTCAAACTTTATGCAGCCAAAATGTCACTATCCCACCCATCCACACACCAGCACGGCTTTATGAACATAATCCAACTGTTTATATGAGACTCATTATTTAAATGTGTACTGTAATACTGTGGCTATATATTGGAGCCATTGAGCATTTTATTACTGAACTTTCCACAGACAGGACACGCAGCAAACTGACATTATTTCAGGTTTCAGCTCTTGCCCCTTGCTCTTTTTGAGTTCTGGAGGTTTTATATTAAAGTCCTTCAACTCAAGTGACCAGTGAAACGGTGTAATAACTAGAGGATCTTCAGACAGATTTCATATAATGGCGGGTTTGATTTCCATCAGAGTATCAAAACAAATCACGGACCCACTGTGAGAACCACTGCAGTAACCGCTTCAGCTTCTCACTATGTTACTCTTATTACAGCAAACAACTGGATACGAGCCACACAAAGCTGCTGAATTTATTAAACCCTGTACTGTTACACACAGCCACAGTTAACTAAGTTTTTAACTTTTCTCATGACAACAGTTTGGTGTCCTGCGCCGTGTGGGACAGAGCGATACTCCAGCTTCTCCACTGTATATTTTTAAATAATGTGAGATTTTTTTTTTCTGCTATAACACCCCTGAGTTAACTCAGCACGACATTTTTGGAGTCAAAACGGATATTCTGTGGAAGTATAAAACATTAAACCGCGCAGGACAGAAGGAGTCAGGAGCAGATTTGGGAAGCGCGACTTCACTCCGCTGAAGCAGAGCAGCCGTTATATATCAGTCGGTTAGCTCGATGCTAATCGGCTAGCTGGTTATTCCCAGACTACTAGCTCGACTTGACCAAGTTTAAAACCACTTCAGTACCGCGTTCCCCCGGATTACCTGAACGTAATTACTTTCGCAGTATTCGGCGACTCTTTCGAGGTTGGTGAAACTGTCCAACAAAGCTCTCCGTCCGGCTGGAATTTCTTCCTCCAGGAGCATCTGTAGCTCCGCCATCTTTTACATCTTTTTTACGGCTAGGGTTTTTTTTTTCACGTACACACACACACACACACACACACACTCACTCACGCGCACACACGCGCGCGCCACACACACACATACACGCTCAGGCACGCGCGCGCGTTAATGCTCAAGCGCTCTGCTCCCGCGCACAGGAAGCCGCAGGAAGCGCAGATTTCACCTCCCATTATTCAAACGGGTTCGTCCTAAACCACTTCCAGAATGGATATGTAGTGTGCACTACACGGAGTGTACAGGATATGATTCCATGCGCGTCATAGTCCACACTCTTAAGGGAGCAGAGAGGCGTTTGGGATTTAACCCAGAGGAGAGCGTTGGCTAGCTGTGCAGCGTTTAATAAACTGCGATATCACAGAGCTGGAAATGAGGAGAGAGATACTGTCTTTTAACACTATGGTTCTTAGAGAGATATGGAGGAAATGTTATTTAGTTATCATTAATTGACTGGTCGATTGAAACACATTGTAGAATTTTAGATAGGAGGCTAATTTAAAATTCAATACCTGAAAAAAGAAGTATAAATAACTTTAATCTCCCTGCAATTTTAATAAAACCTTTAGTAAGTAAAACCATTTTAGTAAGTGCTATTGATAAATCTGGGTGAGTGGAAAGTTCAGTTCAGGAATAAAACAAAAGCTCTAACAGCTCGAATAAATTAATATAACAAGGTAGATAGTTGTCCCACTCTTAAAATCTTGGAAAGGGCGTTGGGAGGAAGCCACGGTGGTACAGGTGTACCTGCAGGGTTGAAGGTTCGAATCCCGTCTCCTTGTTCTCCGCATGCTTCAGGGGTTTCCTCTGGGCACTCTGGTTTTCACCCCCCAGTCCCGGCCCATGTATCTCTAAAAGTCACTGGTCTCTCTAAACTGACCTGGGGGGTGGGTGTGTGAGAGATTGTGCCCTGAGAGGGGTTTTTACAAAAAACAATGTTCTGTCACTTTCATATTTCTGTCTACTTTATTCTGCCGTATAATTAAAAAATAGAAAACTTTTGAAATATCACTCCTGGTGACAACTGCAATTTATATTCACATTTTCATTCATTCATTCATTTATTCTTTTGGTTGTTTGACTGATGGTTTTACAAGTGAGGTGGAATAGCATTCAAGCAAAGATTAATCTGATGAAAAAAAATAGTTAAACACATGGCCTTTATTCATAATCAAGTGAAATTTATGAATACATCTCTTGGTCACATTTGTCAGACCTGCTTATGAGTACTACTAAACCATTAAGCAACCAAAACATTTAAAGTGGATATACTGATTATAATGTAATGTACAGTATACAAAACAGACAAATACCAATATAAATAGCCTACTTTATAACAAATCTTGTTTTGCTAACCTTAAATTTATCAACTAACATATATTAAGTTATGCATTCATCATTAGCAGGACTGCTTTATTCTGGTCAGGGTTTGCAGGGCTGCTGGGTTTTGTTACTCCCTGGTTTTCCCAATTTTAGCCTGTGCTATGAGTGTGTGTCTGTTTTCTAATAAAAGAGCTTTGTTTTTACAAAGCTTCATTGTCAACCTTCTTCCTTGCCGATGTCACAATATTTTATGCTTCAGAATCACTGAGTCCAGTTGTCCTGATAAGTGTCTGAGATTTTCAGGAGGGGATTTCTGACTTCTCCTTGTATTCAAGATAGTCATCTACCTCCATGGATATTAAGAACTCTGGGGAACGTGAGATGATGATGTTAGTGTAAGATTATTTTTACCAAGAAACTTCCTCCACACCCACACACATACCTTCTGTGTAGTCCATATCAGGTCTGGAGGAGATGAAAAACCAGGCCAGTCCAACCAGTAAAGCTACAACCAGATTCACCACAATCCAGGGCTGCAGAATCTGGTGTTCAGAGCCTGGAGGCCTGAAATAAAAACAGTAAAAACACCACTGCTGCACATGCTGTTCTTGTCATTTACAATATGCTCCTACTTTTCTATTTCTGATTAAGCTAGTTATAATTGTGAAATGTGCTACTTAATATTTGTAATACCTTATAGGCAAATTTTGGATAAAGACGTGGGCTTAATAAATAATTAATAAATAAATGCATGATATGAACAAGTTGCTTTTTCATACTAAGGAGTAATTGGTACATGCTCACCATAGTGACTCATTGGCTATGGGGTACAGGTTGATGCGGTCGCTAGTCATCTGCTGACTCAGAGACAAAATAAGAGCTGCAAAGTACACTAGAAACACAGAATACACATTTTCACATAGAAGAGGTCTTCTAGTTCTACTACTACAGGCACTGTTGTCAGGCATGCTTACAGAATGATGCAAGGGCTGCTGGGTCAAGCATGAGGAACCCTCTCAGAGCCATAGAGGCCTTGGCTAGATTCACCCTGCAGAGGAGAGTGTGCTGGTCAGAAAACCTCAACTCCTCATCTCCCATAAACATGCCAGTAGGTAACCTGGCTACTCTAAATTGCTTCTAGGTGTGAATGTGTTCCCTGCGATGGACTGGTGTCCCGCTTAGGGTGTATTCACACCTCACGCCCAGTGTTCCAGATCCACCACAACCCTGCCCAGGATAAAGCAGTTAAAGATGAATGAATTAAACTCATAAATTGTGTAGGTGTTTAGTGTCGATTGCTGACTATGTAGCATTCCATCATTTGGCAGATGCTCTTATGAGGAGCAACTTACAAACACTATAAACAGCTGAAGATGCAAAGATATAAATTACTTAGACAGTCTGTAAGGATTCATATAATCGGGGAGAATAAAGATTAAAGCTGATTTGGAACAGTGCTAGAATGGTCTAGTCTGTAGCTAAAAAGAAAAGTTAAAACGTGGGGACCTGATTAAGTGTGTAAACAGCAAATACTAGGAAGTTTAGAAAAGCAAATTATACAAAAGAAAACAATTGATACAGTTTAAAAAAAAAGTAAGCCATACAAAGAACTGTAATGCCAGACATCATGTGAAAAGTTAGCTCCTTAGACCTTTGCGGAAGTGATGCTGACATGGGACATTTGGACTGGAGGGGGAAGTGATAGAGAGAGAGAAGCGCCATTGGACTCCTGATTGGAAGGTTGAGAGTTCAAATCCCAGCACTGCCAAGCTGCCACTACTGGCACTACTGCCACCTTGAGCAAGGCCCTTAACCCTTAGCTGCTCAGTTGCATAAATGAGATAATTATAAGTCGCTCTGGAAAAGGGCGTCTGCCAAATGCCATAAATGTATATGTAAGTTCATCCACCACTGATGAGCCAGGACACAAAAACCTTAGAGCATGCTGAGAAACCGACATACCGGGAGCCCTTCATCTGAAGACATGATGTTGGTGTATATGTGCCAAGGTATACTATCTCTATTCATTTAGCAGATGCTTTTACTACAGGCGAGGCAGAATGTAATCAAAGCATCTACCTTGCTCAAGTGCCCACATGTGACCCTGGCAGTCCTAGAATTTGAACCTGCAACCTTCCAGGTGGAACAGGACCCTTATATTTTGAGATGTAGTAATGGTAGTTCAGCATTTAAGGTTGCACTGGTAACTCATTGGTTATGGTTTGGTTGCAGGATCAAATCAGAGGACTCCCATAGACACTGTTGAGCAAGGTTCTTAAACCTGAACTGCTCAGACTGATGCAATTAAAGTTTGGGCCTGTTTTAATCCTTAGTGCAACACAAAGCAATGGTAATTTAGTACAGGCAGTCTAGATACCCTAATGTTCTAGGTCCTAACATATGATCATGTCTGATATTAAGCACACACACCTGTCGAAGGCAGACACAGAGCTAATAGCCAGCAGGAAGTACAGTAGAGACTGGGCGGGGTATGCTAAGCTGTGGTATTGCTGTAACAGGTTTGACAGTGTTTTCAGCTGCTCTCCAGCCAAGACATAAATAACAATGATGTTCCATACAGCATAGCCTGCCAAAAACCCATGACAGAAGAGTCCGACCATCCTATAGAAAGCAAGCAGAAAAACCCAACACGATGCATGACGGTAAACTCAGTAGCAGTGTTGAAATTTACCAAGAATTTTAAAAGCCTTTAGATTTAATTCCCTTGACTGTGAATCACTGACTCATCTAAATGTTTATAGATGAGATTAGAGATTTAATAGATAATACTGTGGCTTCCTGCTTCTTCTCTTACCTGAAGCCGCTGTGAACTCTTAAGGCAACATCTCGTGTGTTCCACATGGATCTGACCTCCATGAACTCTTCCACCTGCTCATGGCCCAGGTCCAGCCGATCTGTTGCCTGAAACCGACCTGAAAGAAAAACATTCCCTGAGACACACTAGACATGCCTCACTTTTGACTTCCTAGTCAAAATAATTACATTTTTCCAGGTAAGATGTTTCGAAGCAGAAAAAAACATCATGACTAATGAAGAAATGATGTATTCTACATCATAATAATTTTGCATATAAGCAATTCTCACTTCCTTATGTTTTAACCAACAAAGCAATGAACTGTAAATTGTAGTAATTTATTTTTAATGAATGAAGAACTCACGGTTTCTCTCCACAAACACTTTGCTGAGAGACTGGCTGTGACCCAGAGGGGCGGAAAACAGAGAACGATGAGAGATAGGAGTATGTGCATCAGTGACAACATCGTCGTCCTCCACTTCCACACTGTTATTATGCTGATTCTCTGTTATCTTAGACTTCCTACAGAGAGAATATGACTCTATAAGAAAAGGACCACAGTAAAAACACAGTAAAACTGACCACTTGCACTTCATTTTCAGTTCATTCATTTTGTCTTTTATTGAGAAACTTGATTCAGTTCATCACAGGGAAATCAAGTAATTCCACAGATTATTGCTTTTGTTTTTTTCTTCCATTCTTACCTCTGAAACTTGATTCAGTTCATCACAGGGAAATCGAGTAATTCGACAGATTACTGCGTTTGTTTTTTTTCTTCCATTCTTACCTTTTCCGCCTAGATTTCCTAGTAACTTCTTCTCTATCTGAGGTTTGTGTGTCTCCATTCACAAGGTCTTGCTGCTCACTTTCCAAATCTATAAAGACAAGTGTAATAAGTATGACCTAAAAAATGGGTAACACAGGTCATGGTGTTCACCTAAACTGATTACCAAAGGTATGTGCCATCTTCTTTCTCTTCTTCTTCTTCTGTGGTGGAATGTCCCGAGGCTCAGGGGAAAGAGCATCCTTGCTTTCTGATGGATTACAGCTCACCAACTCTTCCATTTCAACAGCAGGCTCTGTCTCCTCTAGACAGGTCAATCATATTAGCAGAACACAGAAAGACATCCTATAAATATCCAGAAATCCATAGTGAACTGATCAGTAACATTTTTGGCTTGGCTGCTCACTAGCAAAACTATTAAAAATTAATAGATGTGAAATGGTCTTACCCTCCGGCTCTTTCGCCCCATTGATTTCCTTCTTAGCCTTTTTCTTCTTGGGTTTGGTAATCGACATGTCCTCTAGTAAAGGCCAGAAAAATAACTATACTAAAAGTTGCTCTCTTTACCTAGTTCCATCTGGATAATAAGGTAAATTTAAGTTAGTAAAATAATTGTGTGGTGGCCCGGGAAAACCTGTTGGATGAACAGGCTGAATTCAGCCAAAATTGGAGAATAATGCCTATAACATAATTTAAAACCTTAACACATTTACGAAAACATAAATATCACCAAAATACTGTGAAAAATGTTATTAAACTTGCCTCGGCTTCCTGCAGTGATCACATAAGGAGACAGACAAAAGTGATGGCAAAAACAGTCAGTGAATGTTACAAAAATGCACTTAATCCTACTCAGTGCAGATTGCAACAAGATACTGGCTGTCAAAATGTCCATGATGTTCCTCCACCACAGTTAGAATCAAATCTTTTAATGCAATTTTGGACGTAAACAGACCAGATTATTACTGTATTTGTGGTACAGAAACAAAGGGAAATTCAACGTTCAGTTCAGCAAAGTCTGTAGTTTTCAGAAAGAGATATAATAGAAGTCCAAATTTCATCATGTGAAAGGGTTTCCCAAGAGACTACACTCTTTAAAAGGACCAGGTAAAAATTAATTAGGAAATCAAATGAAATATGAATATGAATAAAACTATGAGAACATATAATGTATTTCAAATGAATCCAGTTCACTTATACATCTTGTTAATGTAGTTAATTAAATAAATTAGCATCTGATATCACTCCTTAATTACACTAGTGTTACAGATCTGTTTACTCACCCCCGGGTTCTTGACTTCAGCATCACGTTTGTGAAATCATGGCAGAAAAATATGAATGAAAAGTTAAGAACGACATCCTTATGAGACTGGCACTTGTGAAGCTGTGCAGGACAGTGACCAGGTTGATCACCGTGTCTGCATGCTAGGTATATTTCTCTAAATGAAGTGAAGAAGAAGTGAAGTGTGGCCAAGTATGGTGACCCATACTCGGAATTTGTGCTCTGCATTTAACCCATCCAAGTGCACAC
>CM075007.1:19298327-19340666 GCA_037576675.1 Pangasius sanitwongsei | reverse complement strand
GAGTCTCAGGTCCGGCAGGGATTGTAGGTGGGGGGAGTGAATGACCAGCGCTCTCCTCCACCCTCAATACCATGACTAAGGTGAGACCCTTGAGCAAGGCACCGAACCCCCAACTGCCTCCCGGGTGCTGCAGTTTCCCAAAACTTTACTATAACGAACTTCATTCTTAGAAAAATGATTCCTCCATTTTTTTTTTTTTTTTTTTTACTGTTCTAGCTTTCTAAATGGGTTCTCCTAGGAACATTTTCTGCAAAGAAACCCTCTGTTGTAGTGTTTTATATAGAATCTAAAGGTTCCCCCAGAAGGACAAATTAAGGAATCCTTAAGAGTCCACTATTAATATTAATAGTTCATTATTCTATTTGCAGCAAAACAGCAAAACTTTTTGCACTATTTGCTAATGAAACTGACCTTGGCATGTGAGACACATCACGCTGAAAATCAAAGCAAAAAGAAGAGGCGTTAGAATATGCATTGTAAAAAAAAACAAAAAAACAGTAGAAACAGGTTTGTTAGTAATCTGCTGTACATGCTTAATACATTAAAATATACATATAAATATAGCAATATTATCTGTTAAAAATACAGAATTTACATAGATACAGTAAAACAACACTCAGCCAAACATTCTTCATACCCTCACCGGGGAGATCACAATCCTATCACATAACCTGATTAAACCTCCAAATGCACTTGGTGCAGGAATACATGATGAGATCTCTTACAATATTTGCTGATATATGTATCTATATAATATGGCATTAATTTACACCAAAGAAACACATTCTGATTCAGGTAACGAAGTATCTTTTAAGACAACAGGATTAAAGGTTGTATACAGCTTGTTTAAATAACCACCCTCAGTGAAATACTCCAATGAAAAGCTCCTGATAGCTAGCAGTTAGCAGCAACATCTGTGCCTAATTTAGCATAAAATCAAAATCAACGCATGAAATATTTCCCAGCACAGATCACATGCTACTTGTATCAGGAACAGAAACTAATCCACAGTCCACAAGAAGCCTCAAACAAACTTAAGCCTCAAGAGCGTCACTATGTACAGTAATATCTGTTGCTGTGTAATCTGTAATTGAGTGCAGATAGTGTAACTTACTGCCTGTTTTCTTCCCATTGTGCTCAGACTGGACTCATTGGACTCACGGTGCTGGAGTGTGTGAAGAGAGGAGGTTAGCTTTCTAATCCTATGCTAAATCCACAAGACGTGCATCTGCCAGTGAGAGAATAACTGGGACACCGGTCAATGTGTGTCCTGAGGACAGGCTGAAATATACATACACACACAAGCATACAGGTATAACATACTCGCATGAGTGTGTGTGTGCAAATCACACAAACACACAAAGTCAGGCATAATGCATACAAGCACATAAAACAAGTACATATAAAACCAGCTGGGCATATAAACTTTTATTCTTTTAAAAAAAAACCAACATAAATCTAATAATGTCACACAAATACCACATCATTACAGTACTGACCATGAAAACGATCACATCAATCTACACATCAACACAATTTTCTTCTTTAATAAACAAATGACTAAAACAATAGCAACACTCAAATAGACAACAAATCACACACATAACACTTAAACCAAGGATAAAAAAAAATGTGTTTATCTTCTTTACATAAACGTTTTTTTTTCGATACGTCAGTATGTTTTTCATATTGCATGTTAAGAACGGAAATAACGTACTTTTCTGCTTTCTATGCAGAGGTATGTATATACTTCAAAAACACCTTCTTAAGAAAAAAATATGTCTGATATCTTTCTTTGTCATAAGATTAACATTTATATCAATCACAACATAACAATTTTGTGAGCAGAGCTAGATGACTGATGGAAACATGTGCATTTTTAGCTCATTCATTCTTCTTCTATAAGCATTTTTTTCTGGTCAAGGTCATCAAACCAGAACCCTGGAGTGCTGAGGTGGCAATTGTACCTCCTACACCACAAATTCGGCCAAACTGTGGATTATGTTAATATAAAAAAATTATTTAATTATTTTAATTAATTAATTAAGCCCTGATATGCAGGAAGCATATTGCTTTTATCTTTAGGCTACTCTGAATGTTTATTTCAATATTAGAAAAAAAAAACAAAGGTTGCAGTTGTACTACAAAGACAGCATCATATAGACCCCGACTGAACAGAATGTGTTTCGTGGGACATTATATACATGCAATTTGTGAGTACAAACACATGTGCCTTCACCATATCCTGCTGGTAGGGGTGCATGTCAGGTTTCATGTGTCTCTTGGGATCATGCCTCGCTTTCATCAATAATTCCCCCATACTTCACCCTTATGGTGAATCGGATCAGAGGCATTTCACAAATTTCTGGACCCTGATCAAATGCAGACTTTATGCATCATCTTCCCAACTCTTTTATTCAAGGCGCTTGAAATCCTCCTTCAACTAAGGGCCTTGGGTAGAGTGTTGCACTATTGCCCCTTCAATTACACCCCAAAACATGAGTGTGTGAGTGATTGATTGAGTTACAAGCCAACACCATTAGTTATTCCACATGTAATAAAACATTTCAGACACTATGATTCACCAACAGTAGTTGTGTAGCTTGGAACAGCTGATAACAGAAAGTAATTCATTGAAAGTTCCTTCTCTTTATTCTGACCTTAAGACATGCACAAAAATTTTTTTTTTGTTATTCTAAATCTACAGCTCATTTTAACTCCCTTCCCTCTCGCCTTTGAGGGAATCTGTGCATGTGTGAATGTGTTTGTGTGTCAGGGTTCATCAAGGCCGATCCAGCTGGCTGGTATCCAGTGTTGTTCCACTTGAGCATGCTGAACAGCTGCAAGAAGATCCACGCAAGCATCCTGCAGCCAGTTGTTCACAATCACACTGACAAAAAACTGTACTGAACCTCCATGATCCTACCTGACACTTACAGTAAAATCCTCAACCTGGGTCAGATAACGTAGAGGGATAGAGTGTTAAAGTGCGTAGAAAAGAAGTAACTGGAAGCTTACAAAATCTCACAAGAAACAAAGCATAGATGACTAAGCAATGCCAGATTTGATTATATAGCTTAAGTTTGTCTAACATACAAACAGGATAAGGAATAAAACACAATAGGATGTGCTGTTATAGGACGGGGTGCAGAGTAACTATTGCCACCCCAAAGTTGATTATTTTCCAATAGCAGCATGTCCTGAAGTGCTTTATTCCCCTTAGACCACAGCAATTTGCCAATGAATACAAAGTTTCATTAAGTAATGAACAACATTGTACTTTTTAATTTTTTTTTTCCATTTATAGTTACGTGTCATGTCGTGGAACATCCACAATCCAAGTGAGTTCCTGTTATCACTTATCTCATAACAGCTATAAACAGGAGTTTCCTCTACAGCCTCTCTTTTTCTCTCTTATTTAAGTCATGTTACCAAGAAGTGCCAAGTCTAACGTCCTGAAGACTTTTGTGTGTTGGAAAACTTCACGTTACAGCCCTACCTCTGACCGTAACAAAGCACTGACATTGGAGACTCCTTCCATACATGGTAGACAAACATCTACTCACTAAAAGCTTCACCAAATCAATGATCACACATGCTTTTTAATTCATTTATGAGGAGCATCTGCTGTACAAGTCCTTGTGTTAGCTGTTATTATAGAAACTATAATATATTAGAAAGAGTGCATTAATATATTGTAAATGTTGCAGCTGGAACTATTGTCAGACCTGCTCTTATGGAGAAAGAATCAATACATTCTGACTAAACAGATTCAAGCTCAAATTCTTACACTGAAGGTTCTCTTAAAGTAATTATTTGTAGTAAACTTGGTGTCCCTCCTCATTAATGTCATGTGTTCAGTGGTTGGAGGTTTGACCTAGATGATATAAGGCTTCAGATTCTTCCTTCTCACTGCATGAATACACTGCAAGACAGGATACACTGTCATTCTGTATTTTCTCTATGTGTAGCAAAGATGAATCATATACTCACAGGTGATTCAATCAGTGATACATGTCTTTCCGCTGTCCAATATATCTCGTATGGAGTCGATGCAGGTGCTGTACAGGTGACCTTTATGCTTGCTGTATAAATCTGCACTGATTAAACGTTTACACTGGTTCATGTACTCAAACTGCACAACAATCGCCTATAATACTCACATTCATTCATAAAATACATCATGTCATGTAACGCTGAGTTGACATATATAGAAAATGTATGTAGAAAAACATGGAAATGTATCAGACTTAACACTAACTGGTGGTTAACCATCATGAATTCAAACAGCACTTTGGTGATAAGTGGAATAGTAATATTCCTGTCCAGTCAACGCACCACTACTAGATGGCCTTGTAGTGTCTGTGGCAGATGAAAACAGCATCAGTTAAGGTCTACCACTACTGTGCACACATATAGGAGTATTAAATCTCTATAGAACATAACATTCAAAACTTGTGTAAGCCAGAAATCTGTTCCTGTACTTAAAATTATTATTCAACTGAATAATACTCAATACAAGATGTGCTTACAAGGTACTGCTCCCTGAAAAGTGTTGGGGTTGATAGTGATCAGACACATGCATAATTATTTCACCACTACTCCTGATGGACCTGAGGCAAACAAGGTAAAAATAAGACACAGAAAAACATAATCTGTAATTATACATGTGCAAGCTGTATTTATATTTATCATGTTGAATGCTCTATCAGCCTGGAGCAATTTGCTTAAATTGACATGAGTCAGTACATGATATAATTTCACAAAGAATGCCAAATTCCCACTTTGTGTTTTTATAAGTGGAATTGAATGCTCATGGCACACAACATAGCCTACTAATTATGTCTGATCACCCTGCAAGAAAATACATGTTTAATGGGTTGGAAAATGAGTTTCTCTACAAAATCCTATCTTTGTAATGTCTGTGTTTCAAAAGTCGCTAGGTTGCGGGAGAATTACATTGTGCATTAGAGCCTATTCCTAGAATAAACTCAACGGGCATATGCTACATTTTTGCAGTGGGGTGCGTTCGCTTACTGCACTGATGCATCATCATATTATTGCATTGTACAACTGTACAACTGCTGTTGCTCTGTTTATCACAGCTATTTTGCTGCACATCTGTGGTTCCATACCTGCTGTTTTGCACCATTTGCTTTATGCATTACACTAATCATTTATCTTCCCTGGGGTTAATACTCCAGTATTGTGCTGACACTTTCACAGCACTCAGAGGACTTGTGTATATAAGGCAATATTCACTTTGTACTTTATACTGTTAAAACTACAGTAGTGCACTGACACTTTCAGATCACTTAGGGGACATAAGTCTATTATATCCTATCCTATCATATCCTATACTATATTTTTTTAATATAATTTTTTACTGAATATGCTTATGTTTATTTTTAGTATTCTGAATACTAAATATTGCTTGCACACTCTAGCTTTTGGGTTGCTGCTTTAGTCTGTGAATTTCCCTCTGGGATCTATCTATCTATCTATCTATCTATCTATAAAGACTGCATATATATATCTATATATATATCTATATTTTGAATCTCAAGGTTCAATTTCAAGCTTTCTCACTCTTATTAAATCATGTGTCTATAGCAGTAACTGTGCTAGCATGATAAAAGAAGGTTATTTTTTTTTTTAGAATTGAATAATATGCCAGTTAAAATGGTTAGAATCGTGTAAATCATTCACTATGCTTTCCAATGTAAAAGATTTCCTTATGTCTGCCATGTTCACCCACCTCTGGACCAGAACCTTGCAAGACAAGCTCATAATATTTCCAGGTAAAGGTTTCCAGTCTGCCAGGTCATGTTTAATGTCTCATAGTAGTAAATCTCATCCACTAGACTTGTGTTTAACCTCGAGGACATTTCACCACCCTGTCCAGTTTCCGAGAATTATTTCTATTAAGACAGGCATTATATACCTTTCAAATGTGCCTCATATGGACTGTGCACAAAATCAGAACTGCCAGTGAGTAATAACTCAAAACATGTCTGTCAGTACAGTACATCACTTTTACTTTTGTGGCTATAATTCAACATATTAAAAAATAAATACTTCATCACATAGCAAATATTTCAGTTATTCAGATATGATCATAAGACAGTCATGTATTTTAGAAGAATATTAAAAGCACATTTGTTGGACTCTTGAAAAGAAAAAAAAAAAAGCAACTTACTGATACATACCAACATTAGCTGGATGCAATAAAAGCCAATGCAAAGATTTCAGGTGCACAGGGAAATTCTATCACTGAGTTCAGGTTTTTTGTCACTTAGCTTCCTTCATGTGTGATTAGCAAGGTGAGAGAACATAGCAGTCTACTTGAGTGCAGTCCTAGAGAAGGGGGAGTCATGAGCAGTTTGGTGATTTCCCTGGACAAACACACAACAGGGAATCAAAAAAGTGTGCAATACTGTGGCAGTCCAGGATCAGAGCTGTGTAGGAAGCTAGTATCAATGGGCTAGCAAGGCTAAGATGTAAAAATTAATATAAGGTTTCAATTGCTGTTAGCAAATGTCTAAAAAAAAAAAAAGGAGATTATTTTGGGCTTTTGTGGAACGAAGCGCAATGCCACCACCATCAGTAGTCAGGAGCAAAATACACAGAATGAGGCCTGGGCTGATCTCTTTCTAGCCCAGACTGTAGATTCATGCCACCTGTCAGTGACAGTTGTGTCAGCTGATTACACAACGGTATGGGATGATATTTTTCAGTCAATGTCACTGACACATCCATAACATGTTATCAGCAATAACTGAGAAGGCGCAACTGAAATACAGTCACAGGTAAAGAACATAAAGTGTATTATTTACCCTAGGGAGAGAAGCAGTGTGCTTTATTCATTATTAAACTGACACCAGCTTACAAAAACATAATGGAGATGATGCCTATGCTATACTCTTAGAAGAAAAGTGTTTCTCAGTGATTTTTAGGATAGATCTTAACTATCCAAAGAACTATAAAGTTCTGTCTGGAACCCTCTCTGATAGGGAAACACTCTATAGGGTTCTACATAGAACTTTTAATAGCTCCCAAAGGTTCTAAGAGTGTACATCTGACATACAGATGAATCTATGATTGGATCTGAAGGTAAGTAAGTGAAAATTATAATGACTGGTTACATATTTACAATGTAAAAGACCAGGACAAAAAGATTGACAAAGGTGACTGGACTTTATAAGATTACATCGAGGCTATGTTCATGGAAAAAAATTACACTGGGAAATAAAAAACAATAATAGATTTCCTGTTAAATCTAAGCAGCACAAAGGCCCATGAGAATTGTAAGTAATAAGAGCTCAGGAAAAGGAGGAAGCCCAGTGACACTTATTGCTTTATCTTCAGCTTTCTCTTCCTGCTGGAGAGGCAGACTATTGTTCCACAGTCATCATTTAACCTTGAGACTGGCGAGCCATTATAGTAGCGAGACAGTGCGCCATCATCCTGAAGGCCATTGCTTTTATGCTGTTTTCTCTCTGGCTGGATTGAGCCTTGCAGTGAGACGTCTGTGATGCAAATAACTCCTTCATGCAGAATCCGACACTAAAACACTAAATAATTTATTCACATTTGGCAATCTTGACATGTCATGTGTAATGTGGGTTGTTCTAGCACATTTGGGACAGATCCACCTCCACAAGGAGACTCAGGAGCCTGGGCATTTTCCTCCACACTGTCTGTCATTCTGTCTGTTTCAACCACTACATTATGGTCCAGATCACACTTGGTATTAATACTGTGCTACATACTACTAGACACAGCGACTTGAACTCATCAGTGCTGTGCTGCTTGGTCTGCTTATGGTCAGTAGATTGGAATTGATCTTTTAGTGGTCATGGTCATGGTCTGAAGAAACAGACACCTGGAAGGTGCAGTCCATTTTATCTAATGAGTTGATTTAAGTGAGAAAATATCACAGGTTAGACCAGATACAGAGACACATTCAACAATATACTGTAGAAATAGCCTTAAAACCATTTCACTGAATGAGCAGAGGTGTTTAGCTGAACGGTTAACATTTCATCAGTGCATAAAGGCCACAAAGATGAAGCAATCAATAAGTGTTCAAGAGCAGCCATGACAGAAGTAAATCTATCAACACTGCCCCAGCACACTTGCCCTTTACCCACTGAGACAGCTGGGTTGGATTGGGTCAGGCCTCCTGAGAGATGGGTATTAGCCAGGAGATTTATACATAGGCGGTGAGCAGGGTGTGCAGCAGGCCCAAGTTGATACACTCCCTCCAGGGGGCACTTTTGTCCAAAATTCAGCCTTAGTAAGGCAAGCCTCTGTTATGTAGAGCTTTCCAACACTCTAGTGAATCAAAAGGCTAAGGTGTGTGTGTGTGTATAAATTAAACAATTAAATATATTTATTTATTTATACTGGATACAGCATGCACCAGTCTGAGGGACTGCAGAAAACGCAGAGCTGGGGGATGTTTTTAATAAGTGTTTATTGACGCATTCATTAGTTCATCTTCAGTAATTGCTTTATCTTGGTTAGGGTCATGGTGGGTCCGGAGCCAATCCCTGTAACACTGGGCAAGAATTCACCCCAGATGGGATGCCAGTCCATTACAGGGCACCATGCACACACACATATTCAAACAATCATTCACACCTATGGGCAACTTTGCACAGCATTAATATTAATATTGAAAAAGATTTGCTGAAATCCTCTCTATAATAACAAAATTAACTATGTGTTAAACTGTTTTGTTTTTGTGTTTTCTGATTTACTGTTGTGTTTCATGGTTTGTTAATGTGTTTTGCACTTATGGACCACTGCAAAAAAAAAAAAGTAGCTGAGACAATGAAAAGTTTAAAATTTAGTTTAATTTTTTTTGTTGTTGAAAAAAAGAACACACTATACTGTGTATTAGGAGATACAGGCTTCCTGATAAGGCCCCAGGACTGTATTTAAGTGAATATAAACTATGTCAGTCAAATGAAGCACTTTTCTAATTTTCCTCAGCAGGGACAGTTTGTTCTTAACGAGGCAGACTACCCTCATGGCCTCCTCAAGTCATCAGGCAAAGTTGGTAGCACTGGGCCATAGTTTCTCTGAGTCATGTGCTGAAAGCAGCTCCTCTGGAGAGAAGGAACTCTTTCAACATATCAGCTCTTAAGAATGTACAATCAATAAGAATAGCATCTCAGTTAAATATGTAGTAATACAGTATACTACTTATACAATACACTGTGTCTAATAACTTTCTAAGCCCAAAGTTCCTTTACAATAGCTTAAGGGACTTGGAGCTGAGGGTATGAGGAGGGATCTAAGAATGAAGGAGCACAGAGAGGTGTGCAGGATGGACAACATAAAGATAGCACACGGGGGTTGTATTGGTAACCAGTGCGGAGGAGATATGTACAGATCATATGAGTGTGGTTGAGGACTGAATTTTAAAATAAGTATATTGTTGATTATATTGTGCATAGTTTATCAGTATCAATCAATTAAAATACATAATACTTGTTTTTTTAAAAAAATTTTTTTAGTAATCTTCAGAAAATAGAAATGCGATGACATATAACTCTAAACATCTTCAGATTTTGGATTATGCCACCATGCACATCTGGGTGAGGAAAAATATCAACCATACTCAGCTATCATATGCTTAGCCTGGACAATATTTCCCATTATGGAATAAGAAAAAAACGTTATAAATATTACGGAGGTTAAAAAAAAAAGCTGTTTTGATATGTGTGTGTTGAAATAACAAAGGAAATATTTTTTAATGGTAACTAACCACTAAATGCTAAATATTTGAATACTTAAGCTAAACCAAATAATTCTTACTCCATGTTTCACAGCTTTAACAAACCTGAATATGAGGCTCTCTGAGAAGCATGTAGAGCTGCTTTGGGGAGAGAGAGGCCAATGCTTTCATATCACTCAGGATCAGTGCACAGGCCAGAGAAGACAGAGAAGCACTTAACAGGACAAGCTGTGGTTTCCTCGGTGATTAAATTGATGGTTAACATTGTCTAACTTCCTGAGAGATGCTAGAAGCACATGGAAGATATAGGCTGGGAGAAGACTGTCTGTGCTCCAGCAGACGCTCATACACCTGGAGGAAAAGAGTGAGGAGGCACAGTGACAGTGACAGAAACACAGAGGTCAGAAGTGAAAGGTGATAGTGTGTGACTGACTCTGAGGAGAGAGTTGAGCCAGGACTAGCTGAGTAGACTGTGGAGAAGATCAGAACCATTAATGTCTTTATCTATAGAAAACCTCACCTCCTCCAGAACATTTGCCAGGATCTGAGCCATAGCTACACAGAGAGAGAGAGAGAGAGAGAGAGAGAAAGAGAGAGAAACAGGTTTTCTGATAATGTACACTAAACAGTTATGCCATCTTACTTCAGTGGAGAATCTCACCTGGATACGGTCAGTCTGTACCAAACAGCTGCTGCTGTAATCATAAAAACTGTCGTGTGCTCATCCCAGAACATATTCTCATACTGAACATCCTTTCAACACACTTAGTACTGTTTGCCTTTACTCTTCTCCACCTGTATACTGTAATGATTTATAATTCCAGTCTGGTTCCTCGCAATGTTTCCTCCTTGTGTCACCTCAGGGAGTTTATCTTTGCTCCAATTGCTTCTGGCTTGCTCATTAGGGATCTAATCTACATCTGGATTTCTATAAAGCTGCTTTATGACAATGGATATTGTTAAAAGTGCTATACAAATAAAAATGAGCATTTTTTTTGTCTTGCTTCATGATTTCTTGTTCAGTCATATTTATATTCTTGTCTGTTCTTAATAAAAACATGCCAGCCCTACAGTTCTGGTTCAATTAATCATACCTCATGTACCATTTTTTTTCATAGACACATTTTCTCTGCAATCTTGTATATATTGTTGTAAAAATGTAAATCAATCTTCTTTTCAAGGACATCCATCATTATGTCCCAGTACTAGGATTATCAGGAAAACTTTCAGACAGTGATCTATTAAGCTATTTTCCTATTCATTTTAACCAATATTATGTTTGCAGACTAACCGTTTTTATGAAATTCAAGGTGAGTCATCGGTTCTGCTGCCAACGACTGTCTCAAGAAAGCACTTCAGTTCTCTAAATAGCAAAGAAATAAAAACACAATGAGACACAATGAAACTCAATATTCCTACATAATAGCTTGAAGTGGTGCAGCATAACTAGGTCTCAGCGAACGTCTGGATATTTTACACAGCTATTTCAATAAAATACAATTTCAAAGTGCTGCCAAACTTCTACTTAATACTTAATAAAGTGTGACCTTGTTTTCTAAAGGGCTGAGTGGATTTCAGGATAAGGTTTCTTTCAGTTCAGAGGAATCCATCATGTTGTAAATTGAAAACGCTATCCCAGAAAGAGCTCTGTAATGCTAAAAAGATTTATGGTCTCAAATGAAAGAGACAATTCAGTATTCAGTCAGTTTCTCTCTATTAGAGTAATGCATGTCTGTTTTAATCAGACCATGACCAAAGACTGGTCTTATCTAACTGGTACAATATGTATTTGTGTACCAGTGGGAGATCCAGGCTGCCCAAAGAGGAGAGACTGTGTGGTCACTGGAAGCCTGGTTTTCAATACAGATCTTCCTTAATAAAACAACAAGCAAAATTCCAAATTTCTACCAATTCACAGATGAGCAGAAATGAATAATCATGTTAAGTGAAGTGAGTGAGTGAAGTGATTTGTGGCCAAGTATGGTGACCCATACTCGGAATTTGTGCTCTGCATTTAACCCATCCAAGTGCACACACACAGTAGTGAACACACACCCGTGAACACACACCCGGAGCAGTGGGCAGCCATTTTATCTGCGGCGCCCGGGGAGCAGTTGGGGGATCGGTGCCTTGCTCAAGGGTCTCACCTTAGTCGTGGTATTGAGGGGGGCAGAGAACGCTGGTCATTCACTCCCCCCACCTACCATCCCTGCCGGACCCGAGAATCGAACCCACGACCTTCGGCTTCACCTTTGGGTTACAAGTCCGACTCTTGGACCATTAGGCCACGACTGCCCCAGGAGAGGTGCATAGAAGCATTTTCTGCAAAATTAGTTGCAGAATGTTACAGGCTTAGGGGCAAACAGGGCTGTTCCTGAACTTTTGGTAGCCCTAAGTGACATTCTACTTGCCCTAACACCCACAGCCACACCAAAAATCCCACCCACCTCAGTAACACCTTCACATTCGGCGGCCTGCTGAAAACCTGAACCGTGGTAACAACCATGGGATCATGGTTCATTATCACCATATTTATAAATTATATTCCTATTGGGCCACCGGTGGCTCATGTCCTAGAAACAGCCCTGGGCAGTCCAACTGTCCTACATGTACACACTTTGAAGGTTGAAGAACGGTTTTGTGTGTGTAACAATGCAGTACTTCACTACACACTGCATGTGTGCATATATATGTGTAGATACTGTTAAAAAAAACATATATTTACTTGCACTATATGCTTTGGCAATAATGTGATTTATAATATCTATTGCAAAAAAAGCACTGTTGAGTTGAAAACCAACCTGTGGTCCTTCCAAGAGTCTCCGGAGAGGTAAGAAGAATACATTACTACATTACTAGACATTTACTAGGTGGCAGCAGACACAGAAGATTCCTAACACTGAGGTATAAATAAAAATAATGGCATATTTGATAGCTAAGTAAACCATAGTTTTAGGAGACAATCTTATGCTCACCAGAACTAGATGTAGAGTACCATTCCCATTAACAGTCCTTAAAAGACTTAGATGTTGGGAGCAGTTGTTTAAAATGCATGCATGATCAATTAAAACCTTTTCATTTCTCAGACGCTTAGTATCTCTCAACTCTGGAGCTAATTCCTCAAATCTACACTCAGAAGAGCAGGTGGCACTTACCATCATTTCCTGGTTTTGGGTGATATTTCACTTCTGTCCTGGTTATCAAGAAGTATGTGAATTTTCTCTGAAGAATGGCTGGAAAGCAGGGTCTAATCCCTTTCTAACCCACTTAATCCTGTGAGCTAGTGGCCTGGCCCCTGTGAGTACTTCTACCATACTCACTGCCATACTCAGAGCTCCTCTGTGCTTTTAGCATTCCTGAACACCTACACACTCAGACTAAACACATAATTAAAAAACAAAAACTCACACATACACACACGCATACAAATTTTTTTTCAGAATATCTGTATCTGCAACTTTGGAGTTAAAATAGAAATTGCATGGAACAGAGAGGTGAGTTGCACCATCTCCTAACCCAGGAATTGCACAAGACACAAGATGCACATGACCCACATGATACAGAACAATGAACTGATCATGCCAGGTACTTTGACTCTGCATGGCAAACAAGCATCCGGAAAAAAACGACAGAATAACAAAATAAGAGCACACACAAAATTAACTACCAGAATTTCTTCTGTCATATTCCTGTCAGTATAAACAAACACTTTGTCAGTCAGCATTTTAAATTCTTCCACAAGACATATATGAAATATGCTAGAATCTTTTGTCCTCACTCCCCTTATTATCATTATTGAAATAGGAGAGAACACAAAAGGAAAAGATTTCTAAGAAAGGAGACCTTACAGTTTCCAGCTGTATCAAAGTAGTTACGAACAAACCGGTAAATATAAAAACAGTTATCACTGACACTTTTGTTAAGAAGATTTATTGGTCCAATAATATATTAATTCAGTGAATAAAAAAAAATCAGTCTAATAAAAATAGATTTAAAATATTACACCAATTTTTCCTATAACAGTGACTATAGTGATCAGTTCATTATCACAAAGCCCATCATCACTCTCACTACCAGTGACTATCTCACTGAAAAGAACATGGAAGTTTCCCTTTCTTCTGCATCAGTATTAGTCATGTGTCTGTAAGGTGAAGAGAGGAACAATACAACACATTTCTGATGTATACACTGCCAGTTTTTGAACACCCTATATTTTCGCATGGTCTTATTTTAAATACTCTTTTAAAAATATGAACATTTTGTAACATGTATTTATGTTTTAAAGTTAATACTAGCACAGGTTTCCCTTCCAAGTGCTCCTGACTTTAATACAGCGCTCACTTAGAGTCTCCTAAGCATCTGGGAGTGAGCAGTTAACAAGCTCTACAACGATTTAAGTTTATTTATTCAACTGCTGAAATTCAAATGAAAAAACTCATTATATAGAGTTGAATTACTCTATATAATTTTGTTTGGTTTGTGATAATAATAGTGGTTAGACTGTAATAAAACATAAGAAACTGCAAATGTTCAGAAACTTGACTAGTGTATCCATCTCAGTACAGGTAAGGAGACAGTTAACAGTAACAGTTAACAAACATTTAAGAAGCCTAGCTATGAGACACAGGCAGCTGCTTCATCAAGTCTTTGTGTAATGGCAGGTTTGCATGACCTGAAATGAAATCTTAGATTTCTGGGTATAGTTTTCTTGTGTTTGCATAAAGGTTTGTCATTCATACTTTTACGTGGAGAACAATTCCTTACTAGATGCAAATGAGAACGTTTAGTTGTACAGGCGCAGCAGACACACTGAAACGCATGAAAACATACCTAAATGACCATTTTAATAGGAACATTTGTACACCAACCCTAGAGTTGAAGATGGAATAAAACCAGGCTTTTTTTTTTTTCAGTCTTCAACTGTACAGTTGTGGTGAGCCTGCACCTCTGTAGCCTCAGATTCCTGTTCTTGGCTGACAGCAGTGAAACTCACTGGTCTGGTGTTGTAGCCTGCTGTGTATTCTGAGATGCTTTTCTGCTTACCACGGTTGTAAAGAGTGGCTATTTGAGTTACTATAGACTTCCTGTTAGCTAGAATTCTGATGCTTGCTCTGAACATTAACTGAATTAGTATCTGCATGATTTTACACATTGTGCAGCTGCCACATGATTGGCTGATAGAATAATTGCATATAAGGTCTGGGGTACCGGTGTTCCTATTAAAGTGGCCAGTGAGTATATAAGCATGTTTATAGCTAAGCTATATCCAGTAGTCACTCATTACATATAACAGACAATTGCATTAACAAACAAAAAAATCTAAATACAGATACACACATATATCCAAATATAAACAGCGCTCGATGCTAAACTAAAATTAAATTACATTCTATTAAAATATCAAAACAACCAGAAAATAAAAACAGCATAACATGAAAACAATTACAACTGTGAACAGTAACAACAGTGTTGAGTGCCATGTGTACAGAGGTATTAAGCATGGAGGTCCCCAGTGTCATATCACTGACGCAGGCGCTGAATCTACCAGCACTTTTAGACTCAGTATATACAGGCATCACATCTGAAATCATCTTTCAGGTCGATTACTCTGTATTGTTCCTGATAGTCGTCAGATGGTGGATAATCAGCTGTCAGTTGTTTTTTTACACACACACACACACACACACACACACACACACACACACCAAATGTGACCTAACCTTTGAATGAATATCTTCCTAAAAGTGATCTGAGGCTTTGTTCCTCTTTGGCTTCTATAAAACATTACACCTGTAACTAGTTTTCATAGTCTAGAATGATATATTTCTTCTTTTTTACAAAAGTGTAATAAAAAGTACATTATTTGTTACTCTTTCTAGTTACATTCTATACAGTGCCAGTTAATAAAAATATACATTTTCTAATAAATAAGTCTGTGTTTTAGCATACAAATAGAGTATATTCTAACAGTTTCAGGTCAAGGAGCAATAAAGACTGTTTTAAAAAACAGTCTAAAAAAATTCCAAATTTATCCATATTGTTGATAATTGCAGGCCAGATACAAATGCAGGGGAGAGCCAGCAAAACTGCAACATTTGAGTTTGGTTTGAGTTAAACTGCTCAATCGATGATTTAAATTAAAGACTGCATACTTCCCAAGTAACATTCTTTAATCATCTGCCAGGTTACAGATGGCACCAGCAAGTACCGTACAATTTCACTGAAACCAAAAGATGTGCCTTGTTACTATGCCGGCAAAGTGGCCCAATTGTAATGTTACGTGGATAAATAGTAACACCACTCAAAAACACTGTAAACTTAGATATACAAAAAATCAGTGTTAAACCATCAATCATAAAAATCAATAAAAATCAGTGTTAAACCATCAATCATTCTTTACTGTGTGTGATATGTCTTGGAGAGTAGCTTGGAAAATAAAAGATTACGTAATTAAAAAGCATGTACAAAGCAATCACCCATTTAAAGATGTATTGCAATTGACTGATAATGCAGAGCTCATAAAGACATAATTATTTCTCCATTTCTTTTTGTTAGCCTATATCATAGTCATGATTGCTATGGTATGGTATGGTATGTGGTTACTACAGTTTAACCATAAATCTATGAGTTAAACAGGATGACATCTTTATGAGCTCAGCATCAATTGCATTTTATTCTAACGAGGCCAGTAATGTGTGTGTGTGTGTGTCTTTTCTGTCTCAGTGCAGTGACCTTTCGCTACACTTAACAGGCTGGGAGCCTCTAAAGCAGGAAAGTATAACGAGTGTTACAGCTATGCTGCAGGTCATGCCCAAGGTTTCAAACAATCTTGCAAACAGAAGGAACATGCCCAATCTCTCTTTTTTTCATAAATATCTCCTGCAAGCGTGAGTAAATGCAGCTGTTTTTTTTTTTTTTTCTTAGGTGGTCTTGAGGAAATGACACACTTGTATCATTTGCATGCAAAGAAGTCACAGTTGCATGCACAGTCGCATTTAGAGAAAATGAGCGTGTTACAATTGTGCTGGCTCTCCCCAATGCATTAATAACTGCTAGTCTGTACAATACAGAGTAACAAATCAATCAGCCAAAAAAAAAAAACAAAAACAAAAAACAAAGAAAAACACAATTTAGCACTACAACATTAATCATGGGCTACAAGCGTGAAATCTGAGTCAGTAGTAAAAGGTAAAAGGACTCCCTTTCCCATCAACCTAACAATCAACCTCCACATTCATCAAAGTAGTCATCAGAAAACTTTGATTCATTTAAAAGCAGTAACTAAAATCAAATAGGAGAGTGTGATGAAGGTGCTGGTGGGTTCTCTCCTCCAAATCTATTAAACACTTTCAAATCTGTTGCTTCGTTCATACTGTAGGGTGAACTGCACCCAAAACACTGTCCAAACTCAAACACATCTTAAGATGTGACTTACACCTGCAGAAATTCTGCCTCTACATGGCAGTAGGCTTCTCTGTCTGAATCTGGCAGTAGCAAGCCTGCAGTGAGACAATAAGAGTACAGAGAAATTCATTAAAAATGGAACTAATACAATCATTTCCACAGCCAAGCTAAAATAAAAATAAAAAAAACACAATACTTTTAAGACTTTTTTTGCAATGCCATTTCAAAGACCCCGTTTACACGTTGTCGTTTCATGAGTCTCAAGTATGGGATTATATTTGGTGGGGACTGTTCACATATAAATAAAAGTACAAATGCACCCAAGACACATTTAAAAACCGATTTAAATCCAATCGCTCGAACCACTTCAGCCACTTCACAGCAATTTTAGCCGCATATTATACAAGTGTAAATGCCTCTCTAAGCTACATTTGACAATCAAAACCCCTTCCAGAGGATGAGCATGTTCTCAGTGAAGGCAATGTTGACACCTTTTAAACATTAGCAAAATGAAAAATTTAAATAACAATCTTATTCAGAATTCAATTAAAAATGAAGCACAACACTGGAAGTTGGTGCTCAGTTATGAAATGAGCTCATTTTCATATTAACATGCAGCTACAGCTATCGGATTTGTGCATGTGACCGGAGACGCATTTGAACTGAATTATAAATGCATGTGGCATTATCAGGATACAGTCCACATACAAGATGCATGAAATGATAAAGTGTAAACGAGGTCAAATGTTGTATAAAACCAAAATTTTAGTGGCGAAATACCACCTAGAAAAACACTCTTCAAAAGTGTCTATGCAGAACTACATCTCCCATCAAACTCAGACTACTAAAGGGTGTAAAATAAACAGAAAACAGCAAGCTTCCGAGTTTTGTTAGCAGACACAATGAATTAATTGTGACTCACTCTTTGTCTCTGTGTGTAGTACTTCTGAGTACTTCCTTATGCTCTCATGTTTAGCTGTACGTGTGTCCTACCATCCTGCTTTTATGCTTGAAAGTGCTTTCAAATACTTGCTTGACAAATAAATAAATGTAAATCTTATCTGTATCTGCAAATACTTCAGTCATGACATGTCATGACTAGACATGTCTGAGGAGATAGTGGTGATGGTTTCAGTTCAGGCCCCATAATACTATGATTCATACTTTGAGGGTGGTGAACATGAGTCCGAGTTCTCCAAGCTGTACAGCAGGATCTGTCAAGTCCTCTATGAGGCTCACTTCAGAGCCAAGGTTTCTGATCCTGAATTCACACATAGAAAGATATCACAGATAGGAAAATGCACTGAACACGATTATTCTAGTAAATCTGTTTTGGTTTTGAGGCTGGTTAATATAAGGGCATTTTATAACATTTAGTCAAAGGACACTCAGTTTAACCCAGTTTAAATGCTGTCTGAATATGTACAGTTGCGGCTTATAAAATAGCTAATATTTCAAAAAAGAAACATTGGCAAATTAGAAACTGAAACTCTAGACTAATGCTTACATTTTACACAAACCAGCACATGACAGAACACGAGGTTGTGGTGTGTAAAGCATACCGTGCACGGACAACTATGTAGAGGAAGACTGGGAAAAGGTCATCCATGCACCACAGGAAGCTCTGGCCCAACATGGCTTGCACTTCCTGTGTGATGTCCTCAAAGGTCAGCTGGATGACCTGAAGCTTATCTGCAGGAGTGAAAGTTGTGCTGAAGAAAAGAGAACAAAATGGCATCCCAAATAAGAGCTAAAGTCAAACTGTAGCCCACAAAATCAAGTCATACACAATATATACGTAAGTGTGGTATGTGTCTTTATTTACCTGATCTGTTGCAGAGTCTCCACAGCAGTAGCAAAGCAAGCATTCATACTGCTAGGCAGCACCTGTCAGATTTTTACAAAGAATATTTAGACATGCAGAATTTTAAACTTCTATGTCCATTATTTTGCCACCATTTAAACTGGTGTTTTATCATCTTGTAAACTAATTTTTTTTACTTTTTTTTTTTTAACTCCTTTTGTATAAAACCTCATACTCACATCCTTTATCTCTCCTAAAACAGAAATTGAGACTGGCCAGAATTTTCTGAAAAATTAAAGCAGAAAAATACTCTAGTTTCTATATAGTGGACTGTCCCTTTAAGATCAGGGTGTAAGAGCTGTAATGAAAGGGTAACCTCCAGTGTGTGTGTGTGTGCCAGAACCACATGTGTTTATGTGTGCTTGTTTAATCACTCACTGAGGCACTCCCAGGAAGGTGAGCAAAGACAAGTCAGGTTGTTTGTTGAGGCGTAACACACACTCCCAGTACACCTCCTCCTCCCTCTCTCTCTCCTGTGTGTACAGTGTGAAGAGAGGAGGATAGAGACGAGGTAACAAAACAGGAAGCACCAAAGTGGTGCTACTCACAATCCAGCTGCAATACACAAACACAAAATACACACTTACATAAATTTACGACATAGAACAATCAATTAATCAGACAAGCATAGTCAATTCTTCAACAACGAAGAGCTACAATGAAGATCTACCACCTGTTATCAAGTTCTTCTCGCTGTTCAGTTAGAAACTAAGGAGCCTTGGATATCATTTAATTGCAGGATGTATTTTTTTTTTTCACACGGGCTATAATATTCTTAAGCACAATGGTTATGGTCTTACCCCTGCTGGGTGGTGTCTGAGCGTGTGCTGCTGCTCAGAAAGTCACTGGCCTGAGTCTCTGAGTCGCGGATAAAACCACCCTCTTCTGGAAGACCAGGAAACAGAAACCTGGCAGAAACGATAGGAGTTATCATAGCGATCTTGTTGATGCTGCCTGCTCTCACTGATAACATGACTACATGAGGCAACATGACTGATACTCTGCATAAAATGTTTATCTAATACAAATTCCTCTTTTGGGGAATGAGAAACATGTACAAGATACAACATAGGATGGAAGTGAATTCCAAAAGCATTTCAGTCTAGGACTGGCCTTAATCTGTAGCCTGAAATAAAAAAAAATAAAAAAAAAAAAACCATGAAAATATTCTGTGTTATCATCTGAAAATGATCAAATTCCAAAAGTTAAAATTATAAACAAAAGAGTAGAGGTCATTATGTGATCATTATGTATGGTATAAAACACCAGACAGCATGCTGTTTAAATATTTTCCACCCCAAGGCTGATTATTTTCCAAGAAAAAGCGTTTTAGTCCTTCTTTAACATAGCAATTTGTCAGCGCTATGAGGTTCTATTTATTAAAAACCATCCTTGTCATACACATTATCCATTTATAGTTATGGTTAAAGTTGTGGAACATTTGCAGCTGTAACCTGTCATTCCGTCATCAGTCTCTCTTTTTTCGCTCTCTTGAAGTTAATAAGGTAAAGAAATACAGCTTGTCTTGTTATCAAAAACAAACAAACAAACAAACAAACTCCAAAGCTCTCCATCCTAAAGAAAATGTAAAGAAACAGCTTTACCTCTGACCTTTACAAAACACTGACACTGGAGATCCCTTCCATTAATGCTAACATATTGCTAACGCACAGAGAAAACTTCTAAATATCAACAATTACATCAAATTTTAAAATCCATTCATGTGGAGGGTCTGCCATACGAGTCCCTGTGAATTAGCTGTTACTATAGAAATAATAACATTTTAGAAAGAGCGCATCAACATAGTTAAATCTCGCAGCTGGACAACTGTTGAAATGAATCCACACCTGATGGCCAATCAGAAAGGAGCATTTAGCAGCGATGTGGTTTAAAACTAGTTACATTTCACAAAGACACATTTAAGTGTACTGTGAGTCAAATGAAAGCCTTAAAAGTGTGACATAAATTACAGAAACAGTGCATTCAATTTTAGTTGCAAAAGTAAAAATGTTCTACAGGTCCACTGTTCTTAGACCCTTCTACTTCTGCCTTAAACCAGATACACTTCTGTAACACCAATCTGCAATAAACAATGCAAAATAAAAAAAAAAAAATAGTCCTTTGACTCACCCTCATATTAGACATCCAGACAAACCCTCTTCACTTTTAAATCCATATTTAAAACGGAGAATGTAAAATCTGTACAAATCTGTGTCGTCCTCCGATTCACACAGCAGTTACCTGACCAGCTGGAATATGCGTTTGAGGTAGGACTGGATCTCCTCCACAGCCTGCTTTAAAAGCCTTCTGTTAGAGCCCACGCCCACATACGTCATCCTGTACACGGTGACCAGTGTCTCCAGCAGCCAGCCCAGAGGATGCAGAGGAGTATCAAAGGCCTGCATTCAACATTCATCAAAACTGCATTCAACATTAGCTGTAAACAACATTCAATAGCGTAAAGAATCCTAGCTATCCTAGCTAGCTCCCTAGTTTGGGAGTTGTTTATAACGTGAATTATATGCAGGTCCTTTTATGTCCAGTGTAATGCATTAAGATAAAAATAATATGGCTGCTTTTAAAAAAATGTACTATGCACACGCTTGCATTTCCTTTTATGAAGAGAACTTTCACCTCACAATGACGTTAATAAATAAATTTAAATAAACGCGCCTCTGTTTCCTCATTAAACGATCTGCAATCAGACACTGAAGCTGTGGTTTGGTAAGAGAAGTGGTCTCACCTTGATGAGGTAGCGGCGGATGATGTCATAGGATTCAGCAGTAACAGGACCGACATGCTGAGGGATCACCTCTAGACTCTCCAGCATCTTACACTGGGAGCGACTCAGAGTCCCTGGACTTCATGTAAAACACACACACACACACACACAATGTGTATGAATATTTCATTACAAATATATGACAATCGAATGCATGCTTATATATTTTTAAGAAGAGAACAGTCATTATAAAATGATCTTACTCATGTAACCTAACAGTGTGTGTGTGTGTGTGTGTGTGTGTCTACCTGTCTCTCTTCTGTCTGCGGCTGGTTGTCAGTATGACTGCGATGTTCTCCCAGGCTCTCTCTTTCTCTCCAACTCCTGGGGTTTCACAACCCAGCTGGCTCCAGCACTCCTCAAAAACAGCCGTCCATTTCTGCTCAGCAGGGACTGCATAACGACCAACCTCACTACACCCCCCCCACACACACATACACACACACACACACACACACACACACATACACACATGTGCACATTAGAATTCAGAATTGTTTTTGGATTTAAGCATTGCTCGGACACTGCATTTTCACCCCTCCCTATGAGTCACACTTTCTAGGGCTATCTTTCTAGGCTTTATGTATGCTATCAATATTTATCACAGCTGTGAGGCTTCTAATTTTCATTCACCAATTACTGAATTCTCAATATATTATTATTAGATGCTTATTTGAATTTTGACCACTTCTGATTTGCATATTATCATGGGAGATTTTAGAGTCTTGCTTCAAGGCTACAGTGTACTGCAAGTTTTCCCCATAGGTTTTACTGCTTTATCAGTTATATATTTTATACTTATATTTTTTTATCTTCAAACCTTTGGGATTTAAAGCTTCTTGTGCTGTAAAAAATAAAATAAAATCATCATCCACACACAGGAAATTTCAGGTAAGCAAGTTTAAAGCAAGAAAAGCAAGAAAAGCAAGTTTTGGATAATTAATAGATAATTTCCCTGCATATCTATTAATGTATCTTTTGAATATCACCCTTTAAACTCTTCTTAACCTCCCTCCAGTTACTAATTAATTTAAAGCAGCACTGAACATTATACTTTAAGAAAACTAAATCTTGACCTCAGATTTTAAGTGACAAACTTAATTTACTATGAATAAGGACCACAGAGTGGTTTTAGAAACTCCTCATAAGATTAAAAAGTAACATTTTGCTAAGTGTTAGTAGCATACTCACAAGGTCTTATTCTCCATCTCCTCGGTTTCATACAGACACAGCTTTGCAAAGGTGCCAGACACTTTCAGTTCCGAGCCCCACTCGCCCACAAAGATACCATCAAAAGAGTCTCCGTTAGGTATGGACAAGACACCCTGCATAAAATCACATTACAGCAGATGAATCACACAAATCAGAAATGTATTGTACTACACATTTCTTCAGAACTACTCTGTGATATTCTGCTAATTCAGTTGTACCTTCCCATTCAATGTCCAGTCTTCTGAAAACTCTCCCTCGAAGGAAGTGTCATCATCGCAGAGCAGAAACCCAGTCCCCTGGTGACAAATAACAATTACATTTCATTCAAGAGTCAAACCAGGGTTAAATGTCATGGCGAGTACTTAGCACTTACCATCATTTTGTTATTACTAAATTCTCCTTCGTAATATAGACCAAACTGGGTGACCACAACCCCGGTGCCCTGCCTCTGGTCCTCTAGCCACATCCCCATGTATTTTTCTCCTCTGAAAAGGGAAAAAAAGTGAATAAAAGTTTAATAAAAAAAATCTCAACACAAAAATATGCAACCGTCATTTTCATGTTAGATATTAAAAATTATTAAAGGTATAGTCAGTTTGGTTAAATTGAGCTAAAGCTGGCTGTTTAACTCGAAATTAAAAAAACTTCGAAATAGATACACCTGCAGTGTTCCCTCCAAAACAAATGTATGCTTATGTAGAATGCTTTGACAGACATTCCATTAAAGAAGCCTCTTTGTTCAACTGGTGTTATGGTGGTAGTCCACATCATGGTTTTTTTTTTTAACAAAATCAGGAGAAAATTATAAAAGAAAAATACGTAAGATTCACAAACTTTGTGATGTTGTCAAATATGCCATAGCCAGTTTTCTTGTCATGGACCCACTGGCCAACAAACACACTGCTGGAGGAAGAGGCCAGTCTGCCACTGCTCAGCATGCCATGGCCATGACGCAGGTTCTCCTGAAATGAGCCCTCATACACCTCACCTGTAGCATACCTGAGCACAAGAAACACACAGAGTCAGCAACACAGGCTTGAAACAGGCTAGCAGCACAGGCCACATAACTCAAAATGACAGTCATATAACAGTCATATTACCAATATGTCCCAAATCCATGCATTTTGCCCTCCTTCCAGTGGCCCTTGTAACGATCATACTTGTTGAAAGACTTGTTGGGCATCATACAGTCTCCAAACCTAGAGACAGAAAACATAAGACAATGTAGTACGATGGAACATCCATTTTCAAATTTTTAGTGTATTGTTTATCTACAGACCCGTCTTCCAGGCCATTTTTAAATGTCCCACAGTAAACTCTGCCATCAGGCCACTTCAGGGTGCCGCTGTTGGAAGAGAAATGAAACAGTGCTTACTAATAACAGAAAACGGTTGTTTTGGGGACTGTTCCAGTTGGTATGTTTTTCTTGTGCCTTATAACCAATTGCTAAACAAGTAATGGTAGCTCTGACAAGCACAACATTTTAATTTGTTATGTTTAATTGCTATGAAAAAAGCTTAATTCATTCAGGATAATCATGGAAGGCTTATTTTTGCAATTCAACTCCAGATGTCTACACTGAACTGAAGATACTTTGAGACAAATAATACCAATAATGGCTCTGATGCAGAAAACATGCACTTACCTGCCATGAGGCTTGCCTGAGAGCCAGCGTCCAGTGTATGTGGCATCTTTGAGTCTGCCCTCTTTAGAAAACGTGTAAGTGGCAGTGCGAGAAATAGGCGGCTCTGCCCTCTGACTGCCACTCAAACTGAAAAGCTGTCCATCTTGTCCCACTCTGAGCACATCTTCCACAGCCTGGTTAATGGCCCTCAGCCACTTCCCCTGATCACAGAGAGAGAGAGAGAGAGAGATGCACATACAATGCAATACAAAATATTAATTTATCAACTTGTTTATAATTAATATAAAGCAATCTTTTACTTCTTTTACCATAGAATGATGTAATCTTGTTTGTAAAATATGATTGCTCAAAATGACTAAAAGCTATTTGGTAGTGACTGAGACTGTATACGTGAGTAAAAATTAAACAATACTAAACAATCTGAATATTTGTGGATCATACGAAAACAGGCTAGAAATGGTCATAATGCTGAGAGACTTGTACCTTCTCCTGAGGTGAAGATGCCAACAGGGTGAAGGTTTCTTCAGGGGTAGTCAGCTTCATTCCCAACCTGACAATGTTATTGTAGGAAAACTCATTATACACATTACTCCAGATTGATCAAACTGCTGTCTTGGAGGACCACAGAACAGCCTGGGGGCTCTGTTCTCACACATCTGAGTCAAATTATCAGCAAAGTTAGATGTGAATAAAGTAGGGCAAACAGTGAATTGCAGTGGTGTGATCCTTCCAGAACTAAATGCAAGAACCTTACAATACTCATATGGTGAATCCCTTGACACTGAAAACCTCATATGAACGCCATGTGTATGATCATTATTGTCACCAGTTTATCTGAATTGTCCGACTCTCAGCTTGTCATACATTTATTCACCCTAATGCCTATTATTCAGCAACTACAGTAAAAACAATAGTAAAGGTATGTTGTTATGAGCATGAGGAATGTAAGTCTGGAATTTAAGTGGTTAACTAGCACATAGGACCTGGTTTTGGTACACAAATGAACAAACATTTGGAAGAGTTGGAAATGAAGCTGCTACTGTAGTGGCTAAAGGTGAGTGAATGAGTAACTTACAATCCCACATTCTCGTCTGAGATGGGTTCCACCCAGAGCGTGGCCAGCAGGTAGATATAGTAAGAGGAAAACTGAGAAAAAGACAGATAGCATTATTATATACACGGCTCACAATCCCTTCAGAAAATATCAGTCATGTCTCCTGTCTCTGATGCTTTAGGAAAACAATACACAAACCCAAAGTATCTGATTGAGTACCATGGGTTTTCAAGACTTACAAATAACAGGAGCAGAGCAAGGCAGATTTAGTCATTGAAATGTATTTCAGTGCAATACAGAGGACACATCAGAAGACACAAAGAAAAAAAGCATTTTAACTGTCTGAATATCCAAGCTTAGAAACACTCACCAGTGATACTGACAAAGTGAAAAAAGTGGATAACCACTCAAAAGGAACAGAGAGATTTGAGCATGAGAATGACAGTCTAAACCTGCTTTACAGGGAGCAACTAAAAGAGGAAGAGAAATGATGAAGTGATGAACAGAAGACTTCATTTTGGGGATAGCAAAAAGTAATCTGCATATGACAAGGGCAGAATTATGTTTACACAACAGAAAAAAGAAAAAGAAAAATGCAGACTAGCTTGCAAACTCAAACTGAAAGTGAGTACAAAGTTCGTGTCAGCGGAATGAGTCACCCATCATTCAGGATTAAGGTCTGAGAAAAACAAATCACTTTGCAAGATTACAAGCCTCTAGTGTGCATATAATGATCAAGGACATTCAGTTTGGTAAATTATATTATATATTATTATGGGAAATTATAGACTGTACATGTCTACACAGTACAGTGCAAAAGTCTAAGGCTTAGGTGCTTTTTTTTTCTTCAGAAAATTTCAGAAAATTTCTGTACCTACCAGCTAATTTGAAATAATCTATGTATTACTGAATTTAGAATTTAGATGGGCCTAAGACCGTGTTGTACGTTTAGTCCTTCATTATATACATTATATGCATATACAGTCCCCTCCGAAAGTACTGGAACAGCAAGGTCAATTAGATCAGAATTTCAGCTTTCAACACTGGATGTGTTAAACAACTTAGAACATGGCACCTTTGGTGGCAGACCACCCAAGCTTTAGGTAAGCAGAAGTATAGGACAGATAGTCTTAAAGTAAATTAAAGTAAACGACACTTAATATTTGGTTGCATATTCCTTGCCTGCAGTAACTGCATCAAGCCAGTGACCCACTGACATAACCAAACTGTTGCATTCTTCTTTTGTGAACCTTTTCTAGGCTTGTATCACAGCTTCTTTCAGTTGTTTTTTTTCTTGGGGAGATGAAACGCATAATACCCAATTGGGTTAAGGTCTGGTGATTGAATTGGTCAGTCTAAAATCTTCCACTTTTTTCCCCTGATGAATGTCTTCAGTGTATAGCAAAAACAAAAGAATTGGCCTTGCAGTTTAATACTTTTGGAGGAGACCTTTGTATGTATAGTCATTATTAATTATCAGCAGGACAACGTATAACAAATGGGACATGTTCATTTAAAGATATTTTAATTCAGTTGATCAGCGTGGAAAAGCAGAAATACAGAACATGCAGTTTGAATGTTCACAGGCAAGCTAAGCTACAAAATTTTAGCTAAGAAATTTGTTTTGCAAGGGGGAAAAAAAAGCACCATTACTTGCTTAATAATACATCAAGGCTGTTTAAATCACCTTAAAGGGTACATTCAAGAACAAAGCCCTGAGCCAGTTCCATAAATACAAATGATTCTGCTGATGGCCAAAATAAAATATACTTACAAACTTCTTAGATGGAATGGTACCCTGAATAAAAAAGACAATCGCGATGTGAACTTAACTTGAATTCAAATATATGAAGGACCACAGATGAAAAACCTTGACCAAAGCAACAGCAGGCATACTGACCTGTGCATGAACAAGGGCATCATTGAAGAGGATGAACCAGTTGACTGAGAATCTCCCAGCGTTCTGCAGGGTCAAGCCCTTATTGCTACTCTCACACACCAGCCGCCGAGACGGCTTCCGCAGAGACTCCTTTAAAGAATGTGAGTAAATACACACACACACATGCACACACACTGTGAGAGACAAATGACCTGCAGTATATGGGTGCACTAAAAATGTCAGATAAGCAGCTGAAGTCACACAAATTAAAATGTAAACTTTGAAAAGCATCAACATTTTATGCTAAAAAAGTACTTACAGTTGAGTGCAAAAGTTATACCCATAAGTCAAAATGAAGACCACAAAGACATGTAATTTATACCAACAATACACTCGATGTTAGTTACATTTTACAGATGTTGAAATATGCGTCCGAATATTTGCACTATATTTCTAATTGTGATATTAATCATTTGTTTACCCATGCTTTGCTTTTATAACTGCTTCCAAACCTCTGTGTTTGCTGTCTCATTCTTCCTGACTTGTTTTGGATTACTGTCTTGCTGCAGGATACACCTACATTTAACTTTTTCCTGGCGATTTAATTTTAAAAATAATCGCAAAATAAAGGTATATTTTTATTTCATCCTGAAACCCCTGAGGAGATGCAAAGTTTTGCACTTAACTGTATATGAACTGTCTCTTATTTGTCTATTTGAGTATGACTAATATATGTTAAATCCAGAACAGTTTTGAAACTGACTGAGCTCTTTCCTGAAAAGCTCTTCCAGAAAGTGTATGTGCTCTCCGCCGCTTTCCTTTGTTTGCGTAGAAGATCAGCCAAGACCTCATATTGCAAGCAGCCATCCTGAATCATCTGATACTCAACAGAGCTCTGAAATAAAAAGATGACTTTAGTACATGAGTCCCTATAACAGCTTCAGGGGCACTAGAAAAGTTAGCTTAGCACTCACCACGTCAAAGCAAGTTGCCAGCTTCAAGAGAAGACTGCTGTAATCATGCAGGTGCTGCAGCGGCATGTAAAACAGGTTTACTAGCAAATCACTCAGCGAGACACTCTTCTCTTTGAAATCCAACAGTTTCTGTACCAGTTCCAGCTTTTTCCCCAAACATTCCCTGAAATGGGGAACAAAGAGGTTTCAGGTATTTCAGGTATTGAATGAAGAGTTAAGAGATCATGAAACATACTGTGAGGGCTTCACCAGTGACTGGAATCCTCCCATGTATTTCTAGAGTATTGAATGAAGAGTTAAGAGAACATGAAACATACTGTGAGGGCTTCACCAGTGACTGGAATCCCCCCATGACAAGGAAGTTTCCTACAGGACTGCTATACCTGTGAATTGTGGTGGAGACATACATGCACAAATGATCATTCAAAATAAATCATACCACAGCAGAGTTGAATGCTTAAATCTGATTGGTCAGAAGGTGTGCATTATCTTCGTATAACAGCATGGCTCAGAAAGTATTTCCGGCTGTAACATGAATGATTATTAATGCGCTTGCTCTAATATGTTATTGTTTCTATAGTAATAGCTCATACAAGTCCCTGTTCAACAAAATAAAATCTAATTATGATGTGGTGACAGTTTTATTAGGAGGCATTTATTTAAGGAGTCTCAGTTGTAAGCGCTTTGTGACAGCCATAATGCTTTTAAAAAGAAGAAGACAGAAGAAGAAGAAGAAGCTTTGTGAAGTTTATCAGCACAGGAAAACACACACATACACACATTATCATGTGTTATTACTTACATAACACATATATAACTGGTTGCCAAAGCTAAAGATACGTACCCAGTCAGGTCCATAAGCGTTTGGACAGTGACAATTTTTGCAATTTTGCCTCTGTGCGCCAATACAGTGAATTTAAAATGAAAAAATCAAGATGTGACTGAAGTGTAGCCATTCAGCTTTAATTCAAGGGGTTTAACAAAAATACTGCCTTAACCACTTAGGAATTACAGCCATTTTCATAGGCTCAAAGGTAACTGGACAAACTAACAATCATAAATATTAGGATTATTTTTAAAACTTGGATGCAAATCCTTTGCAGCCAATGACTGCCTGAAGTCTGGAACACATGGACATCATCTAATGCTGAGTTTCCTCCTTTGAGGTGCTTTGCGAGGCCTTTATTGCACCTGCCTTCAGTTTTTTGTTTGTTTGTAGGTCTTTCTGCCTTCGGTTTTGTCTTCAGTAAGTGAAAAGCATACTCAATTGGGTTGAGGTCATCAGGCATTTAAGAACATTGCAATTCTTTGCTTTAAGAAGCTCTTGGGTTGCTTTCGCAGTACATTTTGGGTCATTATCCATCTGTACTGTGAAGCGCCATCCTATCAGTTTTACAGCATTTCACTGAATCTGAGCAGAAGGTATAGCTCTATACACTTCAGAATTCATTCTGCTACTTCTATCAGCAGTGACATCATCAATAAACACCAGTGATCCAGCTCCAGTAGCAGCCATACATGCCCATTTCATAACACTGCTTTCTCCATGTTTGACAGATGATGTGGTATGCTTTGGAACACTAGTCCTTCATTTCCTTCTCCATACTCTTCTCTTCCCATCATTCTGGTACAAGTTAATCTTGCATCAGAACTGGTCAGGGTTTTTTAGAGGTTTTTTAGCAAGTCTAATCTGGCCTTTCTTTTCTTGAGTGTTACCACTGGTTTGCATCTTAAGGTAAACTGTCTGTATTTACATTCTTGAAGGCATCTCTTGATTGTAGACTTTGACAATGATACACCTACCTCCTCCAGAGTATTCTTGACTTGGCTAGATGCTGTGAAGTGTTTTTTCTTCACCAAGGAAAGAATTCTGCAATCATCCACTTTAGTAGTCTTCTGTGGGCTTTTGATGTTGCTGAGCTCACCAATGCATTCCTTCTTTTTAAGAATGTACCGGATTGTTGATTTGGCCACTCCTACAGTTTCTGCTATCTCACTAATCGGTCTGTTTTGTTTTTTTCAGCCTAATGATGGCCTCCTTCACTTTCAACGATACCTCTTTGGACCACATATTGAGAGCTCCCATAAACAACTACCAAATGCAAATTCAACACTTGGAATCAACTCCAGAGCTTTTATCTCCTTCATCTGTCATGAAATAACAGGAAACAGGCCACATCTGGCCATGAAACTGCTTATCAGACAATTGTTCAATTATTTTCGAGCCAGTGAAAATGGAGGGACTCTAAAAAATAATTCCTAAACCGTTAATGCAATATTTTTGTTAAACCCTTTGAATTGCTTCATTCACAAATACACTGTGGTGGTGTACAGAGGCAAAATTATGAAAATTATGTCACTGTCCTAATACTTATGGACATGACTGTATATTTTGTATTGTACTCATTCGGGCATTAGGCTGCATTGTAGGCAAATATTGGTGCTTACTTTTTATAGGTGTCTAGGAAAAGGTCTGCATTTTTCAAAATGGCCAGAGTTTTCACGTCTCTGCTACACTGTACGAAGTTTGTGAGAGAGGTGGCGTGCTTCCCTATTAGATGGCACAAACGACTGTATTTTCCTGCCATAATCTGGAACAGCTGCATGCAGGTTCGGCCCAAACATGAGCTCACGCTGCCTAGAAAGGGTTAAAATGAATGACAATATATAAAATTAATAAATACTGTACACTTCAATTTAATTTGTATATTTGTAGTCTTTCAAAAACAAAAATTAACGTTTAATACAAATCTGTTACGTAAATTCAGTAATAAATCAGGAAATATATATTTATAGATATTAAGGAGGAATTAATGTCCCATAACAACTTTACCACTCAGACATGACTTATGTTACAATAAATGGTGAAATGGCTCGTTGTCAAACGGCTGCTACATTCCTATCATGCATTAAAGTTTTCAGTCTACCACACCCAAACCAAACCCTCTTTCCTAGATTTGCTACACACCCCAGGCCAGTAGGGGGTGCAGTATCTGGTTCTTCACCCTGCTGAGCATGCAGTAGAACTTTCTCTCTGCTGATGCCATCTCGTGCAGAGTGGCGATGAAACCCATCACATTCTGATCAGCCAGAGCCACACAGTTCGGTCCTCCAGCAAAAATGCTGCTCACATAGCCAAGCTGGAGATTACACAAATGCATATGCCCACACACAAACACACACATACACAAAATAAAACACACATGCTATATTAATACAACTCCAACAATTATGCTAATATAGCATTTATTGTGCAGCTATAAATTCTACACGTTTTAACAGCCATGATTATATTACTGTTTGTAGTAACTAGCATTAGTAGTTAGTGCACACTAACATTCATGAAGAAAGGCAGCAGAGCTGGTGTCTGTGTGTACGTTGCAGTAGGAGAGTTCTCCCGTGCCTGCACCTGCTCACCACTGTAATACAATATGGGCTGTAAGCAATCACCATCAGCCAGCAGCACGGTGTGTGTCTGCCCTGCCGCTACATCCCACACACAAATGCCATCAGACATCTACGACAATTTAGGAGACAAGATAGTAACGAGTACATTGAACATTGTATTATTACACGTATATATGATAGTTGTTTCAATGTCAAAGATAGAGGTGACCAGCTTAATACCTTCACATACTGTGGCACAGTGCTAAGGGAGTTCATGTGACCCAACTGACCTAATTTATTGCAACCCCAAGAATAAACCTGAAGAAGCACAGCAAAAAGAAATGAATATCAATCAGGAATGATGTATGAGATCAGTACATTATAATAGGCATCAGAATGACAAAAGTATAACAATGGAAGACTTCACTCTGCCTTTACCTGACACTGAGCTGTCAAGGCCAAAGAATGACATGATCCAGCAACAACCTTGATAACTTCCTTGTTGCTTAAGCTCTTAATGCATAGTGGCTGTAACCTGAGGACCATGTAGGAAATTAACTGTTTTCCTGTCAATATTGCAATGAGTGCTATTGACAAATATGGATATAATAATGGATATAATAAAATAATTACTTCTGCCTATACCTGGGCAAGGTGTCTCCATGACCTAGCTGACCTTCTTGACCTCTGCCCCAAGTCCACACCTCTGTATTGAGAGATGGAAAGACATTCTCCTTCTCTGAGATGCTTAAGGCTGTTGAGTTTATTCCTCCGCCTTTGGCAAGGTTGCATCGAAGTAATACTGTTGGAGAAACTGCAAGGTAGAGAGTACAAAGAAGCCTCTTCAAACAACTCTTTTATCTATGAGACTAACCCTGTAATTAATGAGCAGTTATAACCCTAATCGAAGCCATTCGTGGTTTCATTTTACAAGTTAAAAAAAAGAGTCTTAAAATACCTGGTGACAGTAAGCCAGGCAATGATCTTCTGCGACTACATCCATCTGTATCATCAATCCTAATATCTGTCAGGCTGGCACTCTTCTTGGCTTCCAGTGACTCATGTGGACAGTGGTTTCTATCAGTCGAGAAGTTTTCCTCAGAGATCTCATCACAGTTATTACATGCTAAAGGGTCACTAGGAATAACCATGTCTTCAGAAGAGTCATCACAGACAGAATCTGTGACAGAGTCTTGTAACGTCATCAGTGCAATATCATCTGAAAGTGTGGATTTAAAATCATTGTTCATGGTATGTGGTGCCAATGAAGGAAATGTAGGTTTATCTTGGTCCAGTCTATAAGAATCCTTGTGTGATGTCTGACGACTTGGAGGACGTGATCCCTTCCTGGAGACTGCCTCAAACTGCTCTGAGTAGGACTGCTCAGAGATCCTCTTGAGGTAGTCTTTCAGAGCCTGTTCATCAGGGTAAAGAGAGCTTTTGGTTCTTGTACGGCATTGCTGCAGATTTTCTGGGCTGTCAGTCATGGTCTCTGGGGCTGGATCATTGTGATCCACTTCCTTCACACCTGCTGTGTCATCACTCTGAGATTCATCCAGAGCACTCTGAATGGGGCATAAATCTCCAGGCAACTCAACAGAACTCTGGGGGTCATGTGCTGAGGCCTCCGCCTTTGGCGTCAAGGCTGGAGATGCCTCCTTTGATTTTTGACCTTGCTTTGCGTCTGATAGTTCCACTCCTAGTGGGCAGTAATGGTTGTCAGAAATAATAACATGGTCATCCTTGTCAATCAGAGTGTAAAGAGGCTGCTTGCACTGGCCACATTTGTCCTGGGGTTGATGAGAGGACTCTGAAAGGGGTAGCGAGCGAACCAAAGCCAAGCTGTGGAACTCACCACATGCAATTTGGATCACATATCTCCCTGACAGATGCTCTACTTTCTGCGCCTTCCACACAGGGAACACATTGGTCACCAGGCCCAACTGGCAGCCACTACCCCAGGCCCACACCTCATGCTTCCTTGACAGAGTTAATGTGTGCTGTGCCCCACAGGCCACATCCTGGATCCGGACCATTTCAGGAGGGACAATTTCATCATCCACAATGCTGATAGGGGTAGGATTTGGGACAACACTAAAACCAGAAATACCACACTGACCATGGGAGTTCTCGCCCCACATGTGCACTACCCCTTCCTCTGTTACGGCACCACAGTGAAAACTACCCGTAGACACACGCACCACACGATGGCCAGTTAAAGAGCTTTCCAGCACAGGTTCTACTGTCTGGGACTTCAAGTCTCGCTTCCATGGAAGCTCTCCAAAGCTGTAGACAAGGCCATCTGGACAAGAGGACGTTTAATAGGTCAGTCTTATTTTAAAAAAAGGAATGAAATGCATTAGCTCACTTAATACCTCTCAAAATAGAGTAAACCTAAATCTTAATCAATATGACTGGTACGTACCTTTTGTCAACAGAACTCCATGGCTGATCCCCAGTGCAGCCTGAAGCACAGGCTGTGGAAGAAAAACCCTCACTGGTTTAACAGTACATGAGTAGCCCTGCCACCTGTGGGGCACACCCCTGTCATGTGAGCCTTCCTCTTCTTCAGAACTATAGAAAAATTGATAAAGAAATGCACAGGCTTTTTAGATGATCCATAAAATGTTTTCATATAAAGTGCAGAATATACAAACTTTCATCAGGTAAATCTACATATACCACAACTTGTAGCCTGATTTAGGCTCAGTCAGATACTGGAAAGTATGCTCTATGCACACTCATTGTCTGTTTTATTAGGTAAACCTTCCATATAGGTATACACTGTATGTCTACAATTGCTGAGTGTAGCCCATTTGCTGCTATGTTCAATGCCAACCCAACTGTACCCTGTCCCTCAATGGAAAGGGACCACAATAGGACTACCAGTGACCAGATATTATTTGAGTGATGGACCATTCTCATGGTCTTAGTGTGTGGTGCAGGTGTGAGTGTATCATGCACAGCAGTGCTACTAGGTTTCTTAAATCTTGGTGACGCTGCTGGATGGACAAACAGTCCACCATCCAAAAATCTCCAGCCAACTACAGTACATCTACATGGTAGACATTCTAATAAAGTGACCAGCAACTACACTACTGTACTCTATACACTCATTTCAGTGCAGCAGACACTACCATCCATCTATCCATCCATTCATCCATTCATTCATCTTCAGTAACCACATTTGCACCACATTTGACTATTCTCAACATGATTTCTTCTGCACTTAGATGAGTGTACTGATTTTTATTTATGATTTATGATGGTCAGTGTCCCAGTGATTCTGGAGCCTATCTCGGGAACACTGGGCATGAGGCAGAAATACACCATGGATGGGATGCCAGTCCATCACTGGACTCCATACACTCACACATTTACACAATCATTCATCCCCAGGGGCATTTAGAGTATGTTTTTGGTAGGAAGGAGGAAACTGGAGAACCCAGAGGAAACCAGACAAACATGGAGACAACATGCAAAACTCCACATAAACATCAACCCCAGCTCAGGATCAAATCAGTGTCTATGGAGTTATGAGGCATCCATGCTATCCCACACTAATACTTCACTAACATTTCAGTTTCACTGCTGTGCTGAGAAAGTGGTCCACCACCCAAATGATATCCTGTCAGTAGTGGTATTGTGTTGGTCTGACAAACTGTGCATAGAAACAAAACAGTCAGTAATTACAAACCTACCAAATGCGCATATATAGTAAGTGTACCTAGGAAATGGCTAATGAGCAAACATAAGGAAATAACAACAACATAATACTCATTTCCTGCCCATTTATTCATATATGATTAGAAGTAATGTACCTCTTCTGGCCCTCCATCAGTGTTTCCACTCCACTGGCATCCTCACACACTTCTGGCCTTCATCTCCTGATGAACATGGCTGATGTGATAAAACAAGTTAGATGCCTATTTCCAATCACTAAATGTTTGTTTACTGTCGTCACAGTACATCAGCAGCGCGCGTGCACGCCCGTAGTAACCAAATAAGAAAACAAATGAGAATAATAATATAGCACAGATGTTGTGCTGTATCTCAGGGTGTAACCTTTCAGCAACTGGGTTCAACTTCTCCTGAGAGAACAGAAAGTAAGTAATTCACGTCGAAGTTTTCCCATACTTACACAACTTCATAACACCATCGCTATTCCGCCCGCTCCTTAGGGAATACTTTCTACACCGAGGCATTTTTAAATATACTCCGCCTTTGAGAATACTTCAGTTTTCAGAAGTGTCAGAAGTGTACAAGTCAAAGTTAACACAAACTTGTAAGACGAGAAGGCTTTGACAGCGCCGCATTTGTTCAGAGACCAAGCCTAGGGACAAAATATTACTACACAGTACCGCACTAAACAGTAGGCACAAACGTCACACCCCTTACGCTAACTGCAGCATACTATTTTAACACACTATTTAGTATGATAGTACGCAGTTTGAACGCAGCTACGGAAAGCGCCGAGGGACAAAAGGGTGCAAAACGTTTGATTAATCAACTGTAATTATTTGTTGTTGTTTCATTATGTTTTTAAATGTATTAAATATTGGTTATTAAACTTCATTATGTAAAATCACACACACACACACACATTATACACTCACAGAGCACTTTATTAGGAACACTATACTAACATTGGGTAGGGCCTTCCTTTGCTCTCAAAACAGCCACAGTTCATTGGATTCCACAGTATGTTGGAAATATTCCTTTGAGATTCTGGTCCATGTTGACATGACTGCAGCATGCAATTCCTGCAGATTTTTCAGGTGCGCTTTCATGCTGCGAATCTCCCGTTCTACCACATCCCAAAGGTGTTCTATTGGATTCAGATCCGGTGACTGGGAAGGCCACTGAAGAGCATCAAACTCATTGTCAAGCTCATGAAACCAGTTTGAGATGACTTTTTCTTTGTGACATGGGGTATTATCATGGTGGAAGTAACCATTAGAAGATGGGTAAATTGTGGCCATGAAGGGACGCATATGGTCAGCAACAATACTCAGATAGGCTGTGGCATTCAAACGATGATTGATTGGTATTAACGGGTTCAAAGTGAGCCAAGAAATCATTCCCCACACCATTACACCATCTCCACCAGCCTGGACTGTTGACACAAGGCAGGTTGGGTGCGTGGATTCATGCTGTTGGCTCCAAATTCTGACCCTACCGTCTGTGTGCCTCAGCAGAAATCAAGATTCATCAGACCGGGCTACGTTTTTTTCCAGTCTTCATCTGTCCAGTTTTGGTGAGTCTGTGCCCACTGCAGCCTCTTGTTTGTAAAATTCCCATCTGGTACCAACAATCATGCCACAGTTAAAGTCACAGAGTTCACCTTTTCTTCCCCTTTCTGTTTGACGTGAACATTACCTGACACTCTTGATCTGCATCCGCATGATTTTATGCATTGTGCTGCTGCCAGATGATTAGCTGATTAGATAACTGCATGAAGGTGCAAGTGTACAGGTGTTCCTAATAAAGTGGACAGTGAATGTACATATGCATTACATTGTATATATAGAAGATTGGATCTTGTATATTTCTCTGTATTATTATTTTTTTTAAATAATTCTAATTACTTATTAATATATACTTAATTCACTAAGCTTCCTAATTATTTGTGTATTTAAGTTTTATCCAAATGTCTAAAGAATTGTACTACATAATAATAAAGAAAAGGTTATGTATATGATGTTAGATACCATACGTTGGTATATGTTATTTCTTCTCTATAGACAATACAATATTGAAGTGCTTAATGAGCAGAGTTTCAAACTTGTGCAGTATAAGAAGTAGGTAAAGTGCTTTAAATATACATAAACAAAATCTGTATTGCAGAAAGTCTATGTTTATAATAAAATGCTTATTTGGCATAATGTAATAAGGCATGGCTGTTTATTATTTATTAATAATAATAATAATAATAATAATAATAATAATAATAATAATATGCTATTAGAGTTACAGTGATCCCTGGAATCACTAGAACATGAGTTCATGCGTGTCATGTTCCTGTAAACTCCAAAGCCCAGTGTTGAAATTTGCTGTTGTGACATCCGCACTAGTTATGACCACATCAGTATGCATTACACCGCACCGCTTGTGAACCTCACAAATAATAATAATAATAATAATAATAACGTGAACTGCGTGAGATTAAAGTTGTAGCACTGGGGATGGGGCCTTTCCACAACCTGCTATAAGACAGAACCGAGTCACACAGAGATGACTAGGCTGGAGACAACCTCAGAAATACACACTGTCTGAAGGAAATAGTGTTATAGAAGGGAACTATGCAAGGCATCTTTACTACAGACATTATATCTTTCAATATAAAACGTTTCAATTTCAGTTCCACTTTCTGCCTTTTGTCAAACCCAGCGCTGTTCACTTCCCCTTGCAGTATGCATGAGCAGACATTCAGACATTGTTTTAGCACTTTCATGTACCCTCTGATCCCTCTGTGTTTAACATTCTCATCATACATTTCACATTCCACATCAGAGATTCTCTGTTAAAGGGGGGGAAAAGCATGGATTCTTAACCTTTTACATAAAGACACAGTAAACAGAAAGATCTACAAATACACAAGAGAATGGTGATGAATGGTCCATTTAACAAAACAAAAACTACAACAAAAAAGATACATGAGATCAAAGTGCTAGAGTCCGAGTCTGTATTGCACTGAATGTCCTCGTGCTGCCCCCTGTTGTATAAAGCTGAGAGCGTAATGCATTGACCAGCAGAGGTCACACCAGCACCAGGCTTAAACACAAAGCTACATCCAGGAGGGAAGAGATGATTGCTTTCGTAGCTCCTCTGTGGCGTAGAAGTGTAAAAGAAACACCCAGATTACTAATGTATATTAATCTTCTAGCAATTTCAATTTAACTGATATAAACTGTTAATAATTAGTTGCTGTGTTTAATGGGCCATTCAAATGAGAGAAACTCAAATGTTGTTCAGGAGTGAAAAGATGTAAATGGCGGGAAAAAAAAAAAAAAAAAAAAAGGCCTTGGTTTTGGAAAGGAGAAACCACTGGCTGTAAAAAAGCCAGTGAAGGATTGGCAGGTATAGGATATCTCTGCAGGACACTGAGAGCTGCCCAGTCTCTCACACGCACATCCTGCACTCCTCCTCCCTGCACCTCGCTTTCGTGATTTCAGCTTGTTTTCCTTTTTAGTGTTTTCTATATAAAACACAGGGCTTTGCCTGTTGGAGGTTGACCCAGCAGTTTGGTGTGTGCGGTCATAAACACTAACACAAATTTGTGTGTGTGTGTGTGTGTGTGTGGATGAAGTTTTCTCCATTCCACCCTCAGCAGCCTCAGTGTGTGCAGGAGTTTCTCACTGTTTTGCCCAATTAATCTGCTCAATCTGACTAATGCTCTGAGAACAGCATGTGTCCACTTGAGGCCTGCCACTGTCTCTCCTCAGAGCAAAGAGAGTGCAGGGAAATGGGAAATGGATGAGAATGATTTAATAAGACAAGCATTGCCCAGGAATCAAAAGAATGCTCCACACCCATTAGAATGTGTTTTTAATTACTAGATATTTTAATAACCCATGTTAAATGCCCTGCTTAGCTGCAAACAGGGACAGTTTTACAGGGGCAATGATCACCTTTACTAGATCCTTCTAGTCATCTTTAACCATTTATGTGTGACGTCATTGTGTGGAGACTTTCTAAATTTTCTCTGTTTCCTGCTGTCAACTTTGCTTGTGCCATTTCTTGAATGCTGTCACACTGGTGTGGCATACCATAGCATCTGTCTGTGTTAGCCCCTCAATTCTGAATCTCTTATATCCATTACCTGCTGTGGATATGTTACATTTTTTGTGCTGCTGGAGCCGAGTGCAACATTTATACTTTAATGAATGGGTTTAAAAAAACATAACATCCTAAAAAACACATAATAATTCTTGCCTGGTTTACAGCCCACTTGGACAGACTGTTACCGAATTTTAGGTAACATTCTTCAGCTCTTTAACTCTTAGAACCCTAGTCTATTTTACAGCATTTTTCACTTCCTTTATTTCTAGGCTTCTAACATTTTAACCACTACAGGAATTCATAATACCATATTTGATTTTCTTTGCAGGATATCATAAGCTACACAGATATCATTATTGAATATATAAATGCTAAGAGATTTTTTTTTCCATTTTGATTTGTTAATGTGTGATTTGTTATGATGTGTTGAATGTCTAACTGTCTATTTATTATTTATATACATAGTATTTTGTTCCAATATCTTTTACTACTGTAGCACACAAATTCCTCTCAGTGATCAATAAAGTCTGTCTGTCTGTCTGTCTGGCTATAGATTCATTTTTGGATTCATGGTCAACTGCTTAGAGCAGCAGGTAGTTGAGTGTTAGCACAAGAATCAGAGAATTTATTACACTCTGGAACCGTCATCAGCTGACAGCTCCTAATGGCAAATTTTGAGCTGAGGCCTAACAAGAGAATTAAGTCCTAACAAGTTAATTAAATTCTGTGACTTTGGAACTGGAAGGGTGTCCAAACTTGAGTGCTTCTTGAATGCTATGTATGACATGGCAAATGCTTTGACAAAATAACCAAACAAAGTATCTTTACAAATGCTGGAAATAAATAAGGACATTGAAAAAAAGGGACATGTATTTTAGAGGTAAATGAATGAATCCCCATTTTTAAGGACATTTTTAAGGACTGATGACATCAATACACACTCACAGACAGACACAGGGCATGGAATTAAGGTTCAGGCCATGACTGTGAAAAGCAAAAACTTTTTTTCTTAATAAAAAACATACATAATATCACGTGCACTTTGGACCCAATGCTGTACAATTATGTGTTTTGCAAAACTCGATTACTTCACCACGCAATGAAGCCGTGATGTACATCCTCCTGACAATGTGTTTGTTCTTACTGAGAAATCTGAGTGCAAAAATACCTGCAAACATTTCTAAGGTTTAAAAAGAGGCAATATGTTGTCTTACAAGGTTCTACACTATGATCCCGTTTGCTCTCTCTTTTTATACATCCCTGCAAACATGCGATTTGCAAACATAATGCTGATGTTCACGTTTTATGTTGATGACACAAAAAGGCCATAAAGACATGTTTTAAAGACTAGAATAGAAATGTATTTCTCCTATATTTTGTTAAAACAGAAATCTTAGTGATATGTATTAAGTCTTTTTGAAATAAGGTTGCTGAGTTTACCCTGGAATTAGTTGACCTCTGTGAAACCAAAATCTGTAGTTTAGGAGCTTGGTGTAGCCTTTAATGCAGGTCTATCATTTGTCATATATGCCATGTAAGTACCATCAGTAAAACTTATTATGTAAGCCCAAATAAGACATACAACCTACTCTAATGATGCTCAGAAACTAGTGCATGCTTTTGTATCCTCTACACTGAACTATTGTAATGTGTTGCTGGCTGGCTGCCTTGCTGTGTCTTTTAGTAAGTTTCAGAATGCAGGAAAAAACACACACACAAAAAAAACATTGGTGCATATAATCCCAGTCTTATTCCAGCTATACTGACCAACTATTAACTTCTGCATCGGCTACAAATTCTTGCAATGTTTAAAGCTCTGGTATAGCGCAGGTTTTTCCTTCCGATGGCTTGAAGCTGGAGCATTTCATTAATGATTCTAAAATAAAATAATAAAATAATAATTCAGACTCTGTAATACCAGACACAGTATAGTGTAGTATAGTAGAAGTATAGTAGTATAGTATACAGAATAGTAGAAATATATACTGTAGCCTGGTATAAATGGGATAGTAGAGCTTTCAAAGTTAAAAAAAACATCAGTATAAGGTTTCATTTTTGGCATACACTTCAGATTACTTCTTGTTCACAAATGTCTTAAGGCAGATTATTTAGGATTTTTGTAGAACCAAGCACAACAGCGCCACCAGTTGTTGTAAGAAAAATACAGAATGGTATGAAATAAATGGTATGAAATAGAGGCTGGGGCTGATTTCTTTCTAGTTCAGACTGTAGATTCATGCTGCCTATCAGTTACTGTCATGCCAGATGATTACACAGAGTTAAATATCTCATAGATTTAATCTGCATTTAGGCTGATATTTTTTTCAGACAGCTTTGCTGACACATCCGTAATGTCATCAGAAGTGACTGAGAATGCACTGTGAAATACAGTCGCGGGTTTAATGAATGTGAACGAGGTGGATTGTTTACTCTATCATACTTTATTTTCTTCCAAAAAATACCTTTGGAGAAGAAACTAAAGGTGACAGAATAAGCACACATTATACAATCAAAGTATAAATTACACAGATTTTTTGCTCTGAGAATTTTGATGGAGAAGTATAGGGATGGTCAGAGGGAGTTGCACTGTGTGTTTGTAGACTTGGAG
>CM075007.1:19284889-19298227 GCA_037576675.1 Pangasius sanitwongsei | reverse complement strand
GGAGGTAATAAATGAGGATATGAAGCTAGTGGGTGCAAGTGTTGAGGATGCAGAAGATAGGGATAGGTGGAGAGTGTTTGATTCACTGTGGCGACCCCTGAAGGGAGAAGCCGAAAGAAGAAGAAGAAGAAGACAGATAACGGAACTGTAAGTCTTTAAGTTTTTTGGTTTGAAGAAGAAGTTTACAGTAACATGTTTGGTATTTGGAGGAATCACGGCTTAAACCCAGTAGGGCATTACAGACAAAAATGCAGTTGCCCATCTGTCTTTAAGTGTGTGTGTGTTTGCCCCACATCAATCTTATTATCCCATTGATGAGAATTTGTGATATAATACATTGTGCAACCGTAATCGTTTCAATGTCTAGCAAATGACAGATATTAGTCTCCCATCTAATATCACAACCAGCCATCATAGGTATATATATTTTGAAGGATGGGGAATAAAGGGCTTTGTACCAAAAAGAATAGAAGGACTTAAACCTACAACAGAACTCATAGTGTCCCCTGCAATAAAACTACCAGTGATTAGAGTAGTCAAGTAGAACGTTTAGGAGTTTAAATTAACTTCAGCTTTACAGAGTGAGTCAGAGATGTGTGGAGTATCACCACTATGGCTGAAATGGGAACAGTCAGGTAAAAGAGACTCCAAATAGTTTCTAACAGGAAGCAGCTGCTCCTTGTCAGACAGCAACTCAGTATAGTGGGATCCAGACAAAACACACTCATGACTATATCAAAACATACTACACTTTCTTACACACTACATTTGACAATGTTTAATGTTATGGATTGCCTGCTACCTTAGACTATGTTTATTTTCATATTCAATCACTGCCACTATTAACTTGATCTTTTTTGAGTTGAAGTTGCTTCCATTAAGGCAAGCTTGGCCAGGAGATTGCTGTAAAGATTGAGGTCCGACATCCATCCATCCATCCATCCCTCATTTAAAAAAATTTTTTTTTTGGAAGCAATAGTCAGTGGCCACAGTCACTAGTGTTTGATTGTATGCCTATGCTGTCCTTGAGAAAAAATTAACACCACTACACTATGTACAGTATAATTGATAAAATGGACAAAATAGGTGGAAAAAACTAATAAATACTCGAAAAAACATACACAATGTAAAATATTGCAACATTTCCAAACCATTACATGTGCTCTGGTGCTTACCATTCATGCATAAAAAAATTATTGCATGGAGAGAGCTTCGTAACTATGACAAACATTAGGCAAATTTATAGAAATGGGATTATTGGATATTTATCATGACATTTCTGATTCCAAGTTACAGTCTCTTGTGTGTAAAACATTAAGACTTTCAATGATGCAATAGCCTCAGCAGATATCATTCCAGTGCAGCAAACCCAAGAGCAAATCAACTATTGCATTTGTCTGGCCTTGGAGGGGGAATGTGAGGGGATCATGCATGGAACCCTCTGACCCCTGTTCACTTCCATCATCCATCGTACAGAGGAAGCAGCTGCACTGGGAGAGCCGCCCAGGCCTCCTTTGGGAGAAAGAGGGAGGACTAGTGGGAAAGCCAAGCCTCTACACTCATCACAGTCCAATAGCAGTGAATCGGTGATCAAAGCAGCAAGCCGACATGTGGAAATGGAGGAAAATGGAGGCTTGGTGTTCTGGAAAAGGTAGAGTAGGAAACGAGTGAGATATGCAATCTAGTGTTGTATCATTTATTTGGGAGAAGAGTGTCAGTGGAGTCCAAAAGAAATAAATGATGCAACAGGCAAGAACATTCTTGGCAGCCATTTGCTTGGTCAATCTATTCTTTAGTGTTGAAAACATGTTTAAAGGCCTCTTTTGATGTAAAAGTTCACTCCTGAGGTTCTTTATGGTGTTAGTATTTTAAATATAAAAACATGCACACGTAATAGGTAATTTCAGAGTTCTCACTGTAGAGTCTGTAGACAGGATCACTTCAGAATGGACTGCATGTGCATGTGTCGTGTTTATAAATGAGATGTGTGATGGTAAGAATAAAAGAGAAAAGGTGTGAAAACATAATAAAAGGTTTGCGGTTGTGTTAAACTCTCTAATGAGTGTGAAGATGAAGAGTAGATGTACTATGTTTAAGAGGTTTGGTTGGGGCTTTCTTCAACTCAGACTACACCTATTGGTGCACGCTACAAACTAAAAGTGTGGAAGCAGTCATTGATTTTTAAAGTGTCAAAAACAAATTATAAATCAATTCAACCAACACATCACAGCATGATTATGACGTCTAGTTCAACAAAATAAGTTTTGGTAATGCCTTACATTAAGACTAACATTTACATAACGTAACACTTTACATTAATACTAACATTTTTTTTTTTTTCTTTTTAAATATTTAAGATTAACATACTGGACTCCAAAATTGATACCAATAAATAGCCTTTGCAAAGTAATTAAAATCTGTATTAACTGTTTGAATTTTGACATAATAATAAACACATGCATTAACTACTATTTATTCCACTCATGACAAAATGTAAGTCTATAATAACCAATATGAACCAATTCCTTAACCATTATTCTTGGTGGTGATTAAAATCATTAAGGTCTCCTTAATACACATTATTTATTATATTAGTTAACATTAATAAACCAAATGTAACATAGTAATTAAAATTTGTAATACTTGATGTTTGGTTAAATGCTATCTAAATAATGAACAATTGCATTAAATAAGATTTCCTCCATCCATCCTCCATCAAAAAAATCATTAGCCATATACAGTACATCAGCATACATTAAATTACATCATGTTACTATATGTCAATAATCAACTAAAATCAGGTAGAAAAGAGTAATGAATTCTGAAATTAACCACCAAGGGCATTAGTATTTGGCACTGTGGACTTATCTTTATTTATATGCCCTGTTCCATGGCCATGCGCCTGATCGAGCAGAAGAGCACTCTTATACTGACAAACTCTGACAGCCGTGTATAGCCAGCCGCACGGCCCTGGCATGCCTGAGTGGGAAATGAGAAACAGGTGCACAGATGAAAGGAGAGAGGCTGCATAGGGGCCCTGAAACGAGAGATTTTCTCTCTCCCTCTCTCTCTGAGACGTGGCCATGTGTAATCACCTGTCAGTCTCCCTCTGTCTCCTGCACTGAGCAGATGTGTAACCTGAGGATATAGAAATAGCTCCTTTATATCAGTCTTATTTATTATCAGGTATTATGCCTTTCATCACAAGAGAACATCCTGCCTCTCATTGCCCCTTACCTCCTGTTACCACTTCCGCTCATCCTAAATCGCCAGGTCCTGTTTCTGCACTCCCCAAGTTCAAGCGGATGATTTGTTTTGATAAACAGAAGCCTGTGGATTTTAAAGTAATAACTCGGTGGAAAATGGACATAAATCAAAGCCATGAGCTAAAGGTAGCTCAACATTTCATGCTTTTTAAAGGTTGGATTTATAATTTTACAGAACAAATTCAACTTTCAACAAATTATTCATTTATTTTTTTATTTCTGTATTTTAAAATCATATCTCAATAATAAGTCTAAGAAAACATGCATTTAAACATAAAAAAATGTAGTAATCCATGTCAGGTAACAATATCTCATTTTTACAAGGTAAAACCTTTAGTTTCTCTTTTTTTTTCCTTTGCTGCATTTTGCTCTTAAATGAGAAACAGGTTTGAAAGTAACAGGGTTGAATTTTTAGCATAGAATTAGCAAATAAACAAAATGTGGTTAACTAGCATCCATGCTTATGGCATGAGGACATTATAGTCATTCTAAAGATTAACTGAAATTTCATTTTATTTTATTTTTTACATTAATTCACTTTCAATCTATAATCTGGGTACTTTCATAGTGACCTTGTCAGTCAATATCATAATCAGAGAGAAAAAAGAATGAGAGAAGTGACTTTTCTTCTTCCCATGATCTTCAGGAAATTCACATAATTCAACTTAATGTTGAACATGTGGCTTTTTGAACATATATTTCATAGGGGTGATAGTGTTCAGATAACAGGACTGAGTGAATGTTGTGGGATTTTAAAATGTACATTTTCCATAATCTGTAATGAGTGATGTTAAATGGATTCACATAATAATGGAATTTTTTAAAAAGCGTTTAAATGATATTTCATGGTCAAGTGCAGTTATAGTGGGCTGAGATAAGAAAAATGCCATGTTCTAAGTGCTGTACATAGGTTTTGATTAATGTTTTAAGTTATTTATATAGGCTTATAGGTTGCTGTGAAGGAAAACTGTCCTATGTTCAAAATGTCTTTTACCTTTACTTTACATTCCTATTTGTAACTGGCGAGATATCAGTGGGACACAAATGACACCTCAATCATGGAATCACAGACATTTAAACAGATTTACTGTTCCTGAGGTTCCAATATCCCTCTGAGCAATAAAGATTTTATCTTCTACTGCACTGAAATAATACAGTACAATTTATGCATTTATATTATCATGAATGATGATAATATAAAGAGATTTATATTACATATTTATATTTATATAAAAATTTAAACAGAAAAATATTATTTTCCTCAGAAGTCATATATGTACCCAAACTTTTGTTACAACAATCAGTAAGGAATAAGATATAACCAGATTTTTCCAGTTCTGACCTGAACCATGTTCATTTACTCAGCGAGGTTTATTACTATGAACAAGATCTGACAAACTGAGGCATTCTTAAAACTTTACCACACTGGGGTTATTAATCCTTGCCTGGACTACTCACATTATTATGTTCACATTTGGAAAGCTTCACTGCTGTATTTGATGTTATGTTGAGGGTTGATCAAAGTTAAGGTGTATTTAAATCCTACTGCCTTCTCCACCAGTGACCCACAGTGTCAGGGTGTTCCATCCAAACTCGTAAACTCTCGGCCCAACCCGTACTTGAACGCTGAGTCTTTATGAGCCTGGGAGGCGGTGTGGGTATGTGTGAGTGTGTCTGCTGTGTGTGAGCTCGCAGTTATGTGCCAGTGGGGATGGATCGTGTCCCAGGCATGGAGGGGGCCTTCCCACAGCCTGGCAGAAGAAAGACCCAAGTCACGCAGAGGTGACCAGGCAGCAGACAACCTCAGGAAACACACTCTGTCTACAGAGAAGGGTTTAACAGAAGGGCACTATGCAAGGAATCTTTATTACAAATAGAAGAAATATTTAACCTTTTTATAGATAATACATGAGCAGTTAAATTGATGCATGAAAGACCTTCATGTAGCAACCCAACCATTTCACATAAAAGGCAGCAATAGTAAAGTCAAAGTGTACAAGTCAGTCAATGAAAGCAAAAAATAAAGTCTTTATAAAGTACTGTGTTACAATAATGCTCAAAATCCTAAACACGGCGCCAACTTAAACCACTATTTTCAGGAAAGGCTGGTCAGAAGAGAAGGTCCAAGGCCAGTCTGCTTCCCATGAGATTTAGAAGCCTCTGGATTTCTGAGGATACACTTACCCAAAAGAAAAAATAGCTTTTTTTTTGTTATAGATAAACTTGCTGCTCAAATAAAGAGTCTGCGTTTTGGCACCAGAACACGTGTAGTTACTGCTTTCAAGTACATTGAAAACACATGTTTGGAGCCTGATAAAAGACTCTCACTTTTCTTCCATAAGTTGGCAGGAACTGTACATAAGCACATATATATATAAATGAATTGAATAAGTACTGCTATAATGTCATCAAGCCCATTATTCTTATTTGGAGAGGTTTAGTGTGACTTTCCCAGGAAAGGCCTACTTGTGAGCCCTTCAAAAGTTGCCGGCAGGACAGCTGGAGGTGTATTTGACTATAACAAATGATCAAGATAAGCAAATGCAGGGCCTGTTTTCAATTTACTTTTCAACTACTCGTGCGGCGTCCAACTCAGTGACAGCTATGCTGTTAACCAAGTGCATCTCATTTACAGGCTATAAATCATAAAGATTTGTGGTATGGGCAAAAAAATATATAAAATCTATCATGAACTACAATTCCCAAGTTTGTACAATGCAAGCATACATTTTAGACATATAACGGTCCAGTAATTCTACACTATAAAGCTGACCTCTTTCTCAATATTCGATGTCTAAATGTGTGTTTTACCATTATTGTATGTGTTACTTTGAGGTACAGAAAGGAATGGAAAGATGCATATATTGAAACAGGTGGATATAGGACATGAAATAATGCTTCCATGCATCTAGATCCAGCAAAAGCTTCAAAGGTGAGCACTCAGATGATGCAAGAGTTCCAGTAGTTAAGACTAGTGCTACTCTCTCTGAATCTGCTGTACTTACTACACCATCATTACTAATTAATGCCGAAAATGCAGTAGAAATGGACATGCAAGGAAATATACAGCTGGATAAAGACAAAGTTAAGTGACAATAATACTATAGTTATTATAATATACTGTTATTATAGCCATATACAAATATACAGTAGAACAAAATAGTGTTCTCCAAGGCCTTGGTGAAATACAGTATATTGTAGAAAAGTAACAACAGTGTAGTACAAAATAATCACCAGACAACATGGAGGGAATTTAAGAATAGTAGAATACAATGGACATTCAGTACAATAAATACAACACAACACCTTTAACAGTGTTTAAGCAGCTATAAAGGTTTATCACCACAACTAGCAGCATAGACATGAATTTAAATTTTTCCATATATGAAGCCCCTCTTGTAATGTTTTATTAAAACATTATTATAAAGGTTGATAAAGGTTTATATGTATCTAGCCAGAAAAAATCTCATATCCAAGCATCCCACAGAGTAAAAACTCTTAGTAATAGACATCCTTTTCATCCAACTATCAAAGACAGATTTAAATTGCAAAGGGCTTCACTCCACTTGGATAAGACAAAATATTTTTTGGATGACCCTGAAATGATTAACTGAAATTGAAATGAACATCTCCCTTGTGGCTGTAATTCCCCAAACACTTTCCCCTATCCAGCTCTCCTGGCGGTTGGATAATCACACAAAGTTTCATCCAAAACACTGTGAAGCAATCTGGAAGATCAGATCGCTCTCACTCTGTCTCTCGCCTAATTCACTTCCACTTCCAGAGTGCTTTTGTGGGGTGACTGTGCCAAGTCGAATACTGATAAAGCATAGAAAGAATTTTTACTGTTTATTACAAAAGATACTCGATGAGAGTCATCGCAGTAGCAGCAATAAGAAGAGAGGTGTCTCAGAATGAACATTTTTTCAGAATTCTCCTTGTTAAAATTCAATTCTGTCCCTTCCAGTGTAGCCCAAGGGCTCCTCCTGAGACAATCTGACCTTAAAAATTCTGTTTGTTCTGCTGACTGTATGCTGAGACAGGGTTGATCATACAGTTGCAGGTCTTTGGCATGTAGCAATCGGTACTTCTATCCTCCAGCAGGGGGCACTAATGCCCAGAGTGACTTACGTGCTTGGCCATGTCTCCACTTCTATAGTGAGCAGCTGCAGCTGTGTGTGTGTGTGTGTCTGTGGAGTCAGGCGTGATAGGGCCTCCTGCTGTGCAGCAAGGGAAACAGAGCCTTAACACCATCCACTGCACACTACTCGCATGAAAATAAATGGCTTATTGGACAGCTGTGCTACACAGGACGACCTGCATGGGGCCTTTTGAAGACAGGGGAACTAAAGTTTTCAAAAAATGTATTTACGGCCATTCAGAATGCCTATGAACAGCTATATTTCTGCGATGACAGATAATGTGTTTATATAGCAGTTTTGCCCAGAGGGTTTCCAACCGGATCTGGTAATGCCAGCTGTCTCTGAGTTCAGACATTCTTGCAGTATGATTGCACATACTTGGGTTTTCCTTTTGAAAACAGCCAGATTGAGCTTCTGTGGTCAGAGAAATTCTTACTTTGTTATAGTGTATGGGTACACCAGCTACATAGAATGTGGCGAGATTCTGGTTTCAAACTCAAGTCATACAAACTACAGATGCTGTATACACCTCTCTCACTGAAAGACAATAAATAAGAATCTGTCATTTGTGTAGCCCCACACAAGCACTGCGCATTAATCATAGAGTAAACAGTGCTGTGTGTAAAGTGAGGTGATGACAGGAATCAACCACAACAATACAGAAGCCCTTAGTGCAACCTCAGAGCTGATGGAGCTTAAAAAATGCACAGGGTCTGTTTTTCTTAAACACAGAAAACTCCTGCCACATCTCAGCTAAGTATTTTTCTGTTGCCAAAGCCATGGCCACAAAGGACGAGTAAAACATATATGTATAGAGGTACAGCTATATGTATTAATTAAATGAAGCTGTGAAAGAAGCATGGAAAAGAAATCTCAAGAGCGCAGTATGAAAATAAAGCACTCTCAATAATTAATGACTGCATACTCTAAGCCTATAACAGTCCAAAAACAAAGTGCAGTAGTTAAAAAAAAAAAAAAAAAAAAAAAAAAAAAAAAAAAGCCAGTGAGCCATGTCTTGTGAATGCGTACCCTTACAGTATGGGTGCGTTAGTTTAACATGTGCCACTGTTGCCCCATAATGCTGAGAAACAGCGGTGTGTGTGATGATTGACTGACACCCACACACAAACACACACAGACATGCACACACTCTTATCCCTGCAGGAACTTGGCACACACCAGCACATCAGTAATTTAACTATTCTGTTCCCACTGTGTGCCAGTTTACACATCTGCCATCCCCACACAGCTCATCCTGTTAAATATACACAATCTATACAAAGCCAAACACACACACACACACACACACACAAATGTGCAAAATATATGAAGAACACACACATTCACATCTTGCCACTGTGTTTTTTTGCACATGCACTGCACCACACATGCTTTCCATTTTCCTCCTCATGACATCATGGCCACCAAATTAACAGACTAAGGTGGCCGAGACTGAAGGCAAAAATAAAGAATGTGCAATGTAATGATATCCTGTTGAAAAGAAACTCAGCAAGTTGTAATTACACTCCTATAAAACTGAGCTTATGAGAAGCCGAGAAGTTCCTCGTTTAAAGTAGACGAGACTAATGAAAATAGAGTAATCAGGGAACATTGCTCTGTGTGTGTATTTAGCTATCTGTGCCCACATGGCCATATTTTCTTGTGGTCTAAAGCTTTTCCGGATGTTTTTATGCTCTACATGTATCTTAGGAGGTGTCACAATGTCAGATTATCATTAGCACTCACATAAAAAAAGGTATTAAAATGCAATATTGCTTGTGATTGGAATGACATCCTCAAGGCTCAAGGTTTGTACTTTTCACCTGGGAAAGTGAACACGGTGAACGTTAAAAACGCGTTAAAGTATGTTAACGTTCCTTAAGATCTAATTATGTATCTTAAGTGCGCTTTAAAGGAACACTATCTTCACTAATCTTCACAGTGTGGGTGAGCAGGGGAGGGCGGCTGCGGTTCAGGCAGACAGGGCAGGATGTTGTTTCATGCACAGCTGTGTGTAGGAATGTTCAGCGAGACAGCGAGAGATGCCTGGAATATTGCACTCCTGTCTGAACTCCAGAGCAGGTAGCGTGGATACACAAACATACACAGACACACAGACATACACACATGATGTCTTACTATCCCTGTGAGGACCTTCCACTGACATAACCATTAATGTCCATGTGTGCATTTTTGCTTCTTTTAATTTTTTTAATATAAACTATAAACTATTTTTGTATTAAAAAAATAAACTATTTGTATTAAAAAAATAAATTAAATATATATATATATATATATATATATATATTTTTTTTTTTAAAAAAAAGCAGTTTTCCTTGTGAGGACCAGCCAAATGTCTCCACAAGGTCAAAACTGTCAGATATTGCTATATCTGTGGGGACGTTTGTTATAACAACTTGCCCACACAAACACACACACACAAAACCACTGCAAAAGCCCATCTAGGGAAGATCTATCCAAATTGTATTTAAAGATCTGTACAGCGTTCTTAACCAAATATTGACAAAGATATTATTATAAACCTTTTCTGAGGGGAATGCAGCTTACCATCCAAGAGTGTTTACAGCTTTCATATGTAAACCATTTTTGACGGTTGATGTGACACTGGTCATAATTATATAGCGAATGTCTGTATATGTAGTCGTGTGTGTGTTGCTGTTTGTGTGTTTATGTGGGTTTTTACACATGTAGTACTGTTCATAGGTGTATTTGTGCATATCAGCTTGGTTATTTTTTTGTGTGTCCACAACTATTGCTGCATTCGTGGTGCCTTGTATGTGGTAATTTGCAAGTTGTAATAACGTCATTTCCCACCTCGGGACATTTGACGCGCAAAATGGGGGGAAAAAATGCACAGCGTGTCTTTTGTTTGCTCTGTCAGAGCACGTAAAGCTACTTTAACTGCACTTTTACAGTTACAGGCCTGAGTGGCTACAGGTACTGTTCTACTGTAGTGAACTTCATGCAACATTCTGGACTGAAACTGCAGTACAGCAACAACAGTGGACAATAACAAGCAGCTTAGCAACAAGCTAGCTGCCTATCATTAGTGATAGCTCTAACGTTGATGATTATCTTCTCAAAACAGTGATTAGTATGGTCACTGTTATAGATTTAACCAAGTACTGTGTCTGTATATTAACTGCTCTAAAGCAAAATACTGCTATAAACTAATTTAACAGTAGAGAAGAGGCCTTTTACATTGTTCACAGTGTGCACGGCCATGCTGATTTAACATCACTACATAAACAGGGAAACAACTGGTAGTTCAGAAAAGTACCCCAAGTTGAAGAGTTGAAATCTCAAGTTGAGGTGGATTTTACTGGTTGTAGCTGGGGAATTACAAGTTGCAACTTCACCTCAAACGCAGTGTCTGTGCGTGTGTGTGTGTGTGTGTGTGTGAGGTTGAGGAAAGCACTAGGTTTGGGAATAGCATAGCATTAATCAACTGCATTAATAATTATGTCAGTGGAAGGCCCTCACAAGGATAGTAAGACAAACGTGTTTATGTGTGTGTTTGGCTTTAGACCTAGCACAGATGCATGAGTATCCCCATCCAAGCGCAGACCTTACACCTTGCTGACACACACACACACACACACACATACTCCTGATTCCTCTCTCTCATTTTCCACATGATTTAAATACACCTCAGACTGACCACCTCTCATCAGTGGAGACAGTGTGGCCAGTGGATGGAAAAGTTGACACTCAGCAACTGTGCAAACAAATAGCTGAGTTTTTGGATGGTCTCTGTGTGTATGTGTGCGTTTCAGCTTGAGGTTTAGTGGGTGGTTTCGAAATGAGCATGCATATGTTTGGGTAATGCATATTGTGGACATTTGTGTGTGTATGTGTGTGTGTGTGTGTGTGTGTGAGTGTGTGAGAGAGAGAGAGAGAGAGAGAGAGAAAGAGACCGCAACATGCTTGATTGATAGAGAGATTGTCAGTAGTGATTCACAAGTGTGAAAACTGGATGGTGGTGATGATTTTAGCTGTGTATCAAAGAACAGATACAACACTCACTCAACTTTGAGACAGCACTTCACAGAAAGCAACCAGTTTGCATTATTGTAGATTTATAAATTAATAAATTAAGAAACAACGAGAAAATAATATCGCTACAAGTTTACTCTCATCAAAAATGGCAGGATATATGAATATATACATAAGGAAACATGTTCTCCTGCCATCCCTGCTAGCTGTGATAAATATCCAGCTTAGACTGACCAGCTACCAGCTGCCAGAAAACAGCCTGATGGTCAAGCTGGTAGCTGTTTTTTCCAGGTTCTTAAACTGATAAATAAAATATTCAGTGTTTTTTAATTGGCTTAATGTTGCTGTTGTATTCAAAATCACTTCTCAGTTGTGTAGCATTACGAGCAATAATTCAGAAACTGTTTCCTTTCCATCAGTATCAGTAACGCAGCAGTGAGACAGTTACAAAATCTGAAAAACATTTATTGATCAATTTGTCAAAGCAATAAGGAAAGCTTGACAAGCTTGGCTGGTGTTTTGGCAGCTGAAAGGTGGTTGGTGGAAGCAGGGAGCTATCTGGCTGGTTAACTGCTAGAACATACTTGTCACAAATAATCAATTTTTGGTAACAATCGAAATCTGAGTCTAGATTTGCATTTTGTCATTTTCTCAGCAATTTATTTTCCTAATAATACCCAATATTTTTTAATCATTAAGGTATGCTAGCAAATTAGCTAGGAGGCTAGAAAACAAACTCATTTAAAGTGGAAAGTGTGATTTTTGTAGTTTAGAAGTTTTGCACTGTCATAATTCATTTAATAGTAGACAACCCTGTCAAAAATATATCATAACAATCATATCCCTGCTGAAAAATCCAGTTCAGTCTGATCATCTACCAGCTGCTAAACACAGGCTGATGGTTGAGATGTAGATCATTCTTGCCAGCTGGTACTGTAAGTTATTTTTGAGATTCTTTGCTTCTTTACTTTGCCAATTTAATCAATAAATGTTTTTCTTTTGTCTTACTGTTGTGCTATTTTCTTAAAAACATCTCATTTAAGATGTTGCATTAGTGTTGGTAATTTAGTGGTTGGTTCCATCTATCAGCACTTATCAGCTGCCAGCTGGATTAGCAGTTTGTCAACAATTTACTTTAACTAATCTTAGCCCACAGGATTGTGGCACATGTTTCCGGGTACCATGCAATCCTCTAATTTCTGATGTGATTCTTCCAAACCGTGGAGCTTTATTTAGTGATATCACAAACTGAGTCCATGCACAACACTTCCCAAATCCTTTTTAATGGTTTTAGATAGAATAATGTGACTTTTTTTCCGTTTTGTTTAGGGGTAGATTCACATCATGGGTTGCTGACTTAGAGATGAACCTCCCTATAGTTTATAGTGCTCCACTACATTAGCCAGTGATAGAAAAGCTTGAGCCTTGAACAGTAAAATGGAGAATTAGGGGCAAAACAGAAGTCTAAATAGAACGAAACCGCAGACACAGCCTTGTGCGTCTCTTCTCATCGAGAACATCAGAACCACTGCATTCATCAGCACAGCCAGTGTGTTTTTTTGCCTCTGAGCTGGATCGTCTGTTTGGTGTCTTGTGGTTCACCACAACTTTGCAGAATTAGCTTGATTAATGGCAGAAATATTCAGCAGAGTGTTCGCCATAGTGGCATATTGTAGCAATTCCCACCATCATACTGAGGTTTTTTTCTTTCTTTTTTTCTTTTTTTTTTTTTAAATAACTTCCAGCCGGATCAAATATGAAACAATTCTGCATTTGTCCTTTATATATATATATGTCCTATTAATGTTATATATATATATATATATATATATATATATATATATATATATATATATATATATATATATATATATTAATATATAAAAAAAAAACAAAATTTGTTTTTTTATGTG
>CM075007.1:19274031-19284789 GCA_037576675.1 Pangasius sanitwongsei | reverse complement strand
GGTGTTTTTGAGTCTGTTAGTTCTTGTCTTAATGCACCTGTAGCGCCTTCCTGAGGGCAGCAAATCAAAGAACTGAATGAATATAATCATTTATATGTAGCTGTGTATTGTTGTTCAGCTGCTGCTATAATCATAAAGATTGTCCTGTGCTTGTCCCAGGACTCTAATTCAAAATACTAAATATCCATTTAGCACACTTAGTAATGTTTGTCTTTACAATATACAGTTGATTTAATGATTTTCTTGTAATTTTCAAAGCACTCTGCTACCTGTGAGGCAAATTGCAACTGCAATAAAAACACTGCCATACCTTCCCCTTCTTCCCAAGCAACCCCATAAACTCTCTGTATTCCTCATGGGTTTGCCTTTTAAACAAAAACAAGACGGAGCTGAGCAGCTCTGATTCAGCTGCATGTGGAGGTGGAGATAAATTCTGGGCCAGAAAAAGGTCGACTGCATGGCAATATTACATGTAAACCATATGACTCGAGCACATACACACACCTTCTACAGCTGGGTATATACTGCTGCTCTGCTTTGATGTTTGGGGGTCGTGTACTAGTGCTCCAAAAATAAATGCATGAACAGTTGTTTATAACTCCAGAGACATGTGCAGCTATGAACCTGCTTGTCAATCTCAAAACTCTCTTCACACAGAGAACTTAATATGGAGAGCACACAGCAGCCTGGGATACCGCAGGACTGCACTCCGGAGGAGGGCATGTAGCAAGGCAAAGCAATGAACATGACTGGCTTTTCTTTGAACAGACTACTGTGTTAAGATTAGATATATAATTATTATAAAACTCCTACGGGCTAATCATATTGTCTAGAAAAAGTTTTTTTTTTTTTTTTTTAACAAATTGGGCTTAATGAATGTTACAGTAAGTACTCTGGTAAAACGATTCAGTTGTACTCAGTCTTTCTTTCCACTTTTGCCACTTGTCATGCTCAGTATAAATATCTGGCATTACTGGTAGTGTTAGTATCGGGCTAATTCAGTTATTAATAACAGCACAGACACAACAGTATTTTTTGTTCAATATTTATATCTCATTGATGGCTTTAAGAGGACCTTGAACTTCATCCTCTAGTGTGACTACATAATTAGGTGCAATTATTCTTTACAATGGGTGGCATGGTGAACGAGGGCAGGGGCCCTACTTCATTGCTGAGCACGGGTTACTGTCTGTGCGGAGTTTTGCTTGTTCTCCCTGTGACCATGTGACTTTCCTCCGGGTTCTCCAGTTTTCTCCAACCTCCCAAAAACATGCCAATAGCTGGACTGGTGACTCTAAAAAAGGTGTTTATGAGTGTTTGAATGTGTGTGTGTGTACATGGTGAACTGTGATGGACTGGAATCAAATCCAGTGTGTATCCCCGCCTCACGCCCAGTGTTCCTGGGAAGGGTTCCAGCCCCATGGCATCCACAGTGGTTAGTGAAGATGATTTAATTATTTATGATCATGTTATTATTATGCATGACTATGTATGATAGCTTCAGCAAATTAAAAAGCACAGACACGTCTGCTTCAATGTGCATGATTTTGGGGTTTGGTTGCGCAGTGAGCAGCTGATGGCTATGAGTAGGATAAAAAGATGGTCTCGTTTGAGGATAAGAGACGATCAGGGCTACACACGGAATCATACACCTGCACCGAGCTACAGCTCCTGAAGGCAAATAGGATGAGAATAAGAAGTCCTACAGAATCATTTTAATTCATGTGCCCGGAAGACATATATAATACATATAGGGAGACACAAGAGACATTTAGTGCATATAGTGAGAGACAAGGGCAAAACTCTCACACCAAACATGGTAATGTTACATTTTTTTTTCTTAATCATTTGTCCTACTTTTAATGTGTTGTTGTGTGAGTCACTGCATTTCTCGTTCACACGCTTTCTGTTTGAAGACTGACATATGAAAAACGCAGAGTTAAATAGATATACTTTCTTGTTCCAATGTATGCTTTGTTGAAAAAAAAAAAAAAGACTTCCCATTAACACAAACCAGCCTGAAAATACTGCAATGCAAGCTAATGATAATATTATCGGAGAGATAATTGGCCAAAACCCTGTCTAACTAAACACAGTCCAACACAAATTTCATCTCATTAATCCGGTCTCTTTTTGACCTTCATTAAAATTCAGACTAGATGTAATTCTAATTTCCACTAATTAGCTGATATTTTTATTCATTAGGAATTTCAAAAGGAGTGGAAATCCTTTGACCTGCTGTTTACTTTATATCTGCACTGCTGTTCATTTGTCATGTGTCCATGTGTGTTGAGGACATTGAGGACATCATGATCATCCTTTCTTTAACTGTTAGCCTGCTTAGAATGGTACTCTACTGAATCTAGGTGGCAAATGAGTGTGTATGGGTGTGTTAGATGTGCTGCAGGTAAATATAAACAGCTTGTTTCATGTGTCAGACCTTGCAGATGTTGTCGATAATGAAGCATCATTACAGCAGACAGACAGAGAGAGAGAGAGAGAGAGAGAGAGAGGCAGAGAGACAGAGAGAGAGAGAGAAATCATACAGAGAGACTAACACCAGAACCTAGAAAGTCAGAGTAAAGAAAAGGTGACAGAGAGAATTAGGGAGTGTGCCGTATGGGACATGGAGAATCATTGTGCCTCATGTCTTTGGTGGAGAAAGCTGAGAGTAGAGAAGCAGCATCAAGATGCAGTGCACTAATGAGGGCTTGTTATCACAGCCGAGTGTGTTTCTGTGCAGTCTGCCAAACACATCAACCAGCCATTTTTCCCTGTTTCTCTCTGTTCTGATTTTTACATCTGTCTGCTATCTCTGTCTATACCTGGTTCTATATTTATGTCTAAAATAGTGAATATAGCAGGCCTATTGTGACTAAATAATATTGCTGCTGGGATCTTTTTATTTTTTTTTTTAGCTGTTAAATAATTGTTAAAATGACATTTTCCCCTAATTTAAATATTGAAATATTTCTATAGCATTCTCAAAATGATTTTGTGCAAAAATAGAGGATTCACTGGAGTCAGAAAGATTTAATGGTGTGGAATAGTGGTGCAGTGAGTAGCATTGCCGTCTCATAGCTCCAGGCTCCCCCATTCGATCCTGAGTTCAGCTTATTGTCTGTGTGGAGTTTTGCATGTTCTCCCTGTGTCTGTGTGGGTTTCCGTGGATTCTCCGGTTTCCTCCCACCTCCCAAAACCATGCCGGTAGGTGGACTAGCTACTATAAATTAGTCCTAGGTGTGAATGTGTGTGTGTATGGTTCCCTGTGATGGACTGGCATTTCACCTCACGCCCAGTGTTCCTTTGACAGGCTCCGTATCCACCGCAACCCTGATCAGGATAAAGGGGTTACTGAAAATAAATTACTGAATTAGCATTAGGAGTTAGTATTTAGATACAGCCTATTTCTTCTGAAATAGAGTGACAGGTGTAGTACAGCTCCACAAAACCGGACTACAAGAAATAGGACAGGATTCTTGATTTTTTTTTTTTAAGGTCAGTGGTAATGCAAGCATGAATTTTTAACAAAAAGGATTTGCAGCAAGTGTGTGCAGAATGTGTATGCGCATTCACTTCTGACCACAGAAATAACAAATGGATGGGAATGCACCAATTTTTTTTTATTATACCAGCAAATTACTCTTGTATTTTGTACAATAATAAAAGTCGCCAGTCTCTTTCTGCTTCTCAACTGTCATCTTATTCATTTATTACAGCTCTTCTTCTTTTTTTCCTACACAAAAACACATCCAGAACCATGGGAACTTGCAGATGAAACTGAAAAAATGATTCTTAGGCTGAAATCGCACCTCAGAAAAAATAAACATGAGGTCCTTTAATGTAAATGCAGAAATCCTAAAACACGGAGAGTGGGAGTGATGTTGATATTCACATCCTGTTTTTTTTCTCTTTCACTTGCAAAACATTTCAGTCATAAGTGAACAGGGCAGATGCAATTTATTCAACCTGCCTTGGTACGGAAAGTAAAAAGGAAACAATCTGTGAAACATAAATGGGAACAGTCTCTGAGGAACACACACACACACACACGCTCAGTCTCTGTTCTCTCTTTCTCTCCATCTCACACAGAGCATCATCAGGAAAGCAATGCAGATGGAAGGTAGGCCTCTCTGCATATTAATACAGAAACCCTGAAATTGCAAAGCATGCTCTTACACACAACAGACATTGAGTGTAGGAGTTTAAAACTTTACAAACTGGGGTCATTTCAGGTAGCATGAAGTATTTAAACATATTGCTGAGATGACTGCAGTGTAAATATCCCTCATGCTCATGCATGCCATTTCTGAGTCTTCATGCTCAGTTTAATGGCAGAGATTGTTCACAGTCTTCACATTAATTCACAGCATGATACCAGACCCAACTCTAGCACTTTATAGTGTGTGTGTTTGAGCAGTTCTGTGGTTCTGGAGAGTGTCCAGGCTCAGTAAGGCCCAGAAGGTACTGGGCCGTCTCACTGTCTCGGAATGCAAGAATCCCATGAGGTAGGGATCAGCAGTTTGAGTCCATGCTGAAATCAGAGCCGAGGCCTCACTTTGCATGGAACGCACTCAAGCATGTACAATCATCTAACCTGCCCTCACTCCCGCAACCCGCCTGAATCCTGAGGTTTTTTTTTTTTTTTTTTTTTAAACTAATTAACAGCAGTACTGCTTTCTATCAGTGCTGGCATCTCTGGGTTTTTTTTCCCCTGCTGAGGCTCCAGTGAGGGGGAAGAGCTTGGGCTAGTAGTGCAGCGGTGAACTCTGGATCCTGTAGGCCATCACATCGAAGCCTGTCTGTGGTAGATGGCAATCTGGCCTGCTGTCTCTCAGTTTCAACTGACTAAAGGTCTAAACTTACACTCTGTTGTAATGACATCATCCACATCAGCCACAATCACAACAGTGAAAGGTATGACTGCTGATTGAGTAACAATCATATAAAGATGATGAATGTGGTTTTAAACTTGGAGGACTTTTTGTAATATTTGGCAAAGTTCTCCTCTCATTCTGGCGGCTGTCAATAACACATTTGCGCCGAGAAATTCTCTGTGAAGTCTCTGAAGCTGTGCCAGTCTGTCAGTCACGTTACCTGTCAATTCAGAAAGCTTCCTTTCTTGCAAAGCATTCAGGTGTTCTGCCCTAGGTATGTGTCTTTTTGTTTTGTTTGTACCTTGTTTGTTTGAATTTTATGTTGAAATAGGTGGCTACAGGTAACTTCCAAGAAACCCACCACCTTATAATTTGTTCAGATCATGTCAGAATTACAAGATGATCATCTCCTTGGAAGACTCGAAAATAATTTGCATAGAACTTATTAACACCTTAACATCTTTCAAACAGAATGTTAGTGAAGGTTTATTTAAGAATATTAGGAAATCCTGACATTATACCACTAAATATTTTAATTATGGAAGACGCTGCTCATTTTTGGTCATCTTTGCTTATAACATCACTTCACACACGGGCAAACCTGAGCTATTAGAAATTACTCAGTTCCCAGATGGTAATTGCATGTTTGACGAAGGTGTGAACACTTTTTACAAGGTCAACATAACATAATGGCACTACTGTACTTTTAATGAAACTTCAGACAGCACAGTTCAAAATTCATTTCAGTTCAGTTCACATTTCAGATGAATATCTGAAATTGAGTTTTAATTCCATTTGTGAAATCTCAAACATTTGATCTAAAAAAAAAGTATACATGTGTTTACTGGCCTTTCTCAAATTTTGTAGTCTGTTTTATTTTAACTGTTCATGATGCATCGTTTCAAACACGCTCATAAACACAGCTAGATTTTTGATAGACTCTGTCCTTATACTGTATATCAGTTTAGTGGGGGAGGGGGAGGTGGAAAGTGAGCAACTAATATATAGTTGTTTCTGTCATATAGTATTACTACAGTGACAATGTATGAGGAAAAAGCTACAGATACAATTTTCTACCAAAGATACAACAGCAAATCTCATACTATGGTTTCACAGACATGTACAGCAAATAGAATGACAGAGAAATCTGAAATAACTACTGAGTTAACAAAGGCATACATCGCAAAACACAAAATAAATGTCAATCCAAATGTGCAGTCATTCAACGTTTCCATAAAACGACAGGGAGAATGTGTTTCACACCTTTTAGCATCAGTATGTTTTAAAAACTTCACATTTACAAATTACTGCATTGCACTCTTTCATTCTGCTGTGGGTTTGAGTAAAGAGAAGATGATTATTGTTGTAAAGAATTGGCACAGAAGTTACACTTTGTTCTGTGTGTGTGGAAATGTAGATGCTAGTGCGCACTGTTTCATCCTGCACATGCACACACTGATCTGAGAATGCTTGATGGTTGGTTAGTGCTTATTTTCCTGTGCCATTTTTTCTCTGTTTGTGTGAACAAGTAGAAATCCCATATCTTCAAACAATGTGGTATTTTAGAAAATTGCTCATTTTGCTTTTGAGTGCAGATACGATCTGACAAATCAACATCCTGCCTCCGTTCTCGCTGTTTACTTCTCCTGGTGGTTAGGGGGAAAATGCCCAGCAGCGTGACTGAGTATCGTGCAGGCCATGCTCTCCAGTGGCTCTCTGAATAGACTGCCTGGGTGGCCTAAAGACTAAATTACGCAGTCCGGTCAGCTGTGGAAGACTTCCTTCACACACACCCTCTGGCCCAGGGGAATGAGGTGAAAAACCCCAGAGCTACCATTTCACTGGACCCAATGTAACCACAAGGACTAATGCTAAAACAGCAATGATTCAGCTCTTAGTGGACATGAGAAACTCACAAACAATTCAGAAAGCTAGAGACTTCTGCAGATCAAAGTAGCTATTGCACCTATTTACTGTAATAATGTTAGGTCAACATAATAAGTAAGGAAAAACATACAACAGGGTGTGGTGTTACAGGAAAATGATCCACAACAGGGTGGTGTGATGCTGTTACCACCCTGAAGTTGCTTATTTTTTCTACAATATCATATCCCAAAATGTTTTATTCCTTTTATACCACAGCATTTTTGCCAAAGATTACAAATTCAGTGAATGATATGTCATAGTTGTTATCAGTTTATAGTTATGGTTAATGATGTGGAACTTCCACAAAACAAGTCAGTTCCTGTTACATTAAATCAGTTACAAACATTTACTCCCTTACCAGCCTCTCCATTTTCATTTTCAATTTCCCTGGAAGTTAATAAGACAAAATGAGCAAAGCTTGTCATGTTACCAAGAAACCGAAACCGCTTTCCTGTTTCAGAAATCTTATTACCGTTACAAAGTGCGGACAGCCAAGACCCCTTCCACGAATGTTAAATAAACATCTCCTTACAGAAACCTTCACTATATCAACTATTAGAAGATTTTCTCTGTTAAATAACAACACATTTTAAATCTGTACAGTTATGTGGTATGTCCACCATACACAGAGTGTAAAGCTACCTGATATTGTCTAATTAAAGGTTTAAGGAATCTTCCTTACCTTACTGAGGAATTAAGTATAAAAAGTGAAGTGAGTCCTACATTGGTGAATTTTATTAAACTGCAAAATGACAGCATGTTGATGCATCCCAAGAAGCACTGATCCCTTTCAACAGCCAGTGACTATAGTAAAAAAAAATCATGAACTTCTTGAAAACAATACATACAACACAACATGATCGCAGATCAAGGAACTTACACTACTGCTGGATATTTGTAAGGTAGATGTGTGTGTGTGTGTGTGCTGTCACTTCTAATGGGATTTGTAAAATTGGTTCCAGTAAAGAGAGATTAGGAATGCAGATATTTAAACCTAAGCAGGGGGGGTAAATGAGACTTCTCTCTTCACACCCCGCACCTCTCTTATTATCTTATCACCTCAGTCTCTGAAACGGTCAGTGTTTGTAAATCCTATTTAATTTCCCTCAAAGACTTGATACCGATAATTGGGAGAAATTAATGAGTTTTTGGTAGTGAATCAATCAAAGACTGCTCTAAATAGATTTGCACCTTCATTATAAATCATGTTTTGATTAACTCATATTATAATTAATCATTGGTCACCTCAGGAAAGTAACCATATATCATTCATTTAAAAATCATTTTCATCGAGTATCACAGAAGGCTGTAGGACATAAACACAGATTAGTGTGTGTCGTCAGATTCTTCCACTATAAAAGGAAAGTTCAATAGCTCCATATCATGACAGCATAAAAGAGAAACAACCGTGTTCATGCAGAAACCTACACAGCAAATCCATACAGGCACTCACCTGGATCTTGTACAGAATTCCTTATAATGACAATTAACATCTAAAATGCAATATGAATTATGATTTGCTAAGAAATGCTTATTATCATGATATTTTTACTACATCATAAGCCCCAGAACAGCTGCCTCAGACATATAATTTCCCCAGCAGAGAGAGAGAAGAGAGAGAGAAATTTGAGTTTTAATAGTGCTTTATTTTGAAAATACATCACACAAAATTAAAAAAAAAAAAAAAAAAGACATGTATACTTAAATCCTTGTCCACTGAAAACCAGATTCCCCAACCCTCTGAAACAAGTGCCTCTCAGAAACCCAATTTCAGTTGAAAAAGCTCCTCACTATTAGTGTGCTAGTAGTATGTATATTCAACAACTACTTGTGATTCTAGCAATGATTTAAACAAGGCTACTATATTAACATTTTGGCCTTCATTTGCATCAATGATATGTAAGGATGGTCAATTTGGCTTGTCCTGACAAAAGAAATTGGCAAACAAGCACTATTCTCTCCATTCCTGCTTATATCTACATTCCATTATACAACGATTTATTATACAACATTATACAATTAGACAAGAGTAGCTTAGTACTTTGTCCAACAGTAATGCAAAGCGGAAAACAGTATCAGTAGCACTGCAGAACACATATATTAGTGGTGAATACACAATGGAGTAACCCCCACTGAAGATCTCCAGATGTCTTTTAGGTACAGAAGGCTTATACTACTGTTTCCATGATAGAGATACCACCCTAGGTATTGAGAGGTGAGAGTATTAGTCCCCTCAACTGTACACAAAAAGCAGATTTTATACATAAAATACAAAATCTAGTTCCTCAGTAAATCGATATTTTTAACTACAGTCGAAAACAACAGAAGGAGAGTTGTAACAATGTCCATTGTTAAAAGCGCTATACAAATCAAATATAATTGAATTGAATTGAATTGAGAGTACCCTAATGGGTCAAAGACACTCTCTTTGGCCAAGTAGGAAGCAGGAGGGAAGACTCCTGAACACACACACACACACATAAACACAGCCTGCCAAAGCCAGTGCCAGCTACTAATCAGACCACAGCATCCCTCACATAATCACACACAGCAGGTGCAGCCCATCACACTGGGGACTCTTTCTACTAGTAAATGCATTACATCACGCCATAGAGGATTCATTCATACAGCTTCACTGAAGAGGGATAATCTCATTGTACAGCTCCAGGTAGGCCAAACGGTGTTATTCATACTCAGAGCCGCAGCAAAATCATGTCACTATTCTCTTTCTACGGGAAAACAGCAGTCGACAGTGAGCAGTCCTGATGGGCAACAGGAGTAACATTACAGTTTAAATCAAATGTCACATTTATATTTACATTTAGTGATTTGTAAAGAGCACACCATGAAATCTGAAGATACTTACAAACCATGCAAACAGGGGAAGGCACAGTGATAGAGGGTACATAGAGATTTTGTAAGGATTCAAAAGTTTTAGAGACTAATCATAACTTTTAAAGATTAGAGACTAATGTTACTGCCATATTTAATGGCACATAAACAATAAATACAATGAATTTCAGAACATTTCTCCTAACCCCAAGTTCAGCAAGTAACATCAAATGAACATGACTGCGAACAAAGTAAACAAAGAAGTACTTTATACCTTTAAATGAGTTGTGCACAGAGGTCGAAAAAGATATAATTTCTGAGTTTTGAGGGCTGTATGTAGAACCCTGCAACAGAGGGTTTTCTTATCAGTGACTGTTCCAAGTAGAATGCCTTTAGAAGAACTAGGTACCGTCTACAGATCCCTTGAAGACATTTTACTAAGGCAAAGAACAATCAATATGAAACATGTAAATTTATCTATCTTTTATCACACAATCTTTCTCACACACATTCATGTTACTACCCTAATTAATCTTTTTGGGACACCAGCCAAATGTCCCCACAAGGTCAAATTCCAAATATTGGGTATAAAATATATAATACAGTCAGATATTCCTATATTTGTAGGGACATTTGGACACATGCATGCACACACTGCAGTGATTTGAGCCATGGTCTGATGAAGGGGGGAAGGGAAGCAGGGAGGGGGCCCACCTTTCCCAGCCTGCTTTGCTGCTTTTGGGGGTCAGCAGGAAGAACAGCAGGAAAAACAGCAGGAAGAACAGCAGGAAGCAGGGGATGAGAGAGATTAATAACCCATAAACTCTCGCCAAGAGGATGAGCTCAGTTTATCGACATGTGTTACAATAAGGACTGAAATATTAAGACATGGCATGAGGGAGAAAAGGAGAGTCAAAGAAAATGCGAGAGCAAATTTAATCAGATAAAGTTGACCAAAGCGTTCTACAATGAGCTCATGCTAAAATTCAAGCTAAAAGAAGGGGGGGGGGGGGGGGGGGAACCCCCCCCAAACATGCGTAAATCGAGCGGGCAAAAGGCCTGGGGATAAAACACAAAGGAAAAAATTCCAAAAATGCACAATTTTTTATTAACCCGACCATAC
>CM075007.1:19205589-19271874 GCA_037576675.1 Pangasius sanitwongsei | reverse complement strand
TTTATTTAAATTCTTACCAACATCTTTTTTTTTTATGCATATGTTTTTCTTTTTTATTTTGTGTTAGATTTAATCAGATAGCTTTAAAGCTCGCTTATGAAATATAACACCACTAAAATAAGAAAAACAAATCTTTAATATTTTGTTATATTGGACAAATCTAAAGGTTCATTTTAAACCAAATTCCCAGGATGACTTTTGCTCCTGGTCATCTCCTGGTCACTGAAGATGCAGAGCACAGTGGTATAGACAGCCTTCCTTGAAGTGCTTCTCTCTGAAGCCTGTTCACATACAAGCATAAATCATAAAGCAGTGGGGGGCATGATAGGGCTCTTTATGAGGGTGTGACGTATGTGTGTGTTTGGGGTGTTAGTTTAATAAATGTGTAAAGGGTATCTAGATTTGACAGCTGTGGCTCTCTGTATTATCTATATGATGAACGTGCTCCTTCTGTTCTGCTGAGTACGTGACCAGTGACGAGACCCAGAGCCGTTCTCTTTCACCCTCTCTCTCTCTTGTTTGAGATATACAGACAGACTAGTGATTATTCTATTTGAGGCCCTGAATATACACACACTGAAAAAAACCCACACGGAAATGTATTAAATTTCTTGCCAGCAGTATCTAGGCAGAGAAAATCTTTATGAAAAGGTGAAGGTGGAGTGGAGGAAAGTGGGTCAAGAGAAGAGACATCATTCATACTCACATCACTAATAATTATCTATCTATCTATCTATCTATCTATCTATCTATCTATCTATCTATCTATCTATCTCTTGTATTTATTTATTACTGTATTTATTACTGTATTTGTCCTTTTTCAGCTCCTAATAACAATAAAATAACAACAAAATCTAATTAACCTACCAAGATTACCATTATGATTATCATTTCATTGCATTTTATGGCTCTTTTGTTTACAAGCACATGAATGTGATGTTGTTTTTATCTCTTTGCATAGTTAATGAAGTGTGTGTATCTTTATTTGATGTTGTCTACACAGGTGGGACATTTGGCCAGTCAGTAAAGCCATTCAAGAGAGGCTGTGAAACAGCTGCAGCCACATCGCCACCTCGCCTCTTTATGTGCCGTCACTGTGGGTGTGACTGAGCCTATCAGAGCGCTGCATATGACAGACTGGTGTCAGAGTGGGGGAGTGTGTATGATGTGTGTGTGTGTAGCGGGCACACAGGGTGCTGCAAGGGGATAAAAGTGCTACACCAGTTGGTCACATGACACCTGTGCTTGATGGTTGTCTCCCCAGGGGTTCAGTCTATCCCTGGACTGGGCCTCTCTCTCTCTCTCTCTCTCTCAAACTCACACACACACACACACACACACACACGTACAGAACCTATTACCATGCTATTTACATTGATGCTGCATATAGAAGAAAAACCTGCCTGGTCTTAAATGAACAGAACAAGATTATGAATATATTTATATTTAATCATTAGAGTAAATATAAATATATTCAGAAACAGAGAGAAAGAGAGCCAGATGGCTCTTTCCTCATCATAATTATTCAGCTCAGGACTCAAATTCAGATTGCTTTTGGGAGTCAGGCTTGACAGGCAGGCACACATCTAATGCTGCCAGATAAATGTTGCTTAAAGACAGAATCATCTAACACACACACACACACACACACACACAGACACACACACAGTCTCATTCAGCTTAGCAGCACGTACATGTGCCATCACAAAGAGAGGAAAAATGATGTTTTCTGTAAGCAGTGACCTCATTCTGCATTAGAAAATGGAAATAATAAGACATTTGATGGACTTTGTGGCAAGCTGGTTAATAAGAGACAAATACTGACTACAGTTCTGAGATGCGCTGAAGGAAACATTAATAATACATACACATAATCATTGTTGCGTGTAGTAATGTTTTATACTGCAGTCTTTTCACTTTTTGTGAATGTTTGTACTATATTTTTTTCAAACTACAAACTTTAAATTTCCCTGTAACTCAGGGCACACATATTCAATTTGCATGGTGAGGTTTTGCCTACAACACATGCTAAACAAACGCTCCCAATTTACATCCAATTAAAGCCATCAGTTTAATCATGTGTATTGTGTTAGTAATGGGTGTGTGGCAACAATCAGTCCTTCCTGCTTTCATCCAGTTAAAGGAATAGACAAACACATGTCAGCCTAGTGTTAGCTCCATGTGTTGACCCCCCCACCGCCACCCCCCAAAACACCTCGTCTCTCCCTCGCCATCAAGGTGAGAGATTTAGCAAACGCTTCTACCTCCTCACCTCCTATGCTGCCATTTGTAGAGTGACTGAGGTGGGAACATGCACACCTCACCTGCTCCAAGTCTCAAACCCATTTGACAAAGCTTAAGGTCAAATGTGTGGGTGGTGTTCTTTTCTGTGACCTGGAGGGGGCGCATTCTCTCACATCTCAGTGCTGCTATCAATCTCAAACTTACTCCTCAGCAGTACATACACTATTTCATAATGGTCAGTAATAATCAAATGAGAAATAAAATGATCAAGTATAACCACAATCATTTATTAAAAGTTTGATTCTTTAGTGGCTGTGCTGAGTCAGCACACATTCCTGGCCATTGTGAAGTGATATGCTTGTTTACAATGTTAGCATCTGTACCGTGCTGCCCGCAGAGCGCAAATCTAATCAAAGCCATGATTATCAGCTCTCTCTCTCTCTCTCTCTCTCTCTCTGGGAGATGTGGATTCATTCCCTGATGAAAGCTAAACTTCTAAACAATGGAACACTTTCTTAGTGCTATTAATGTGATGGTGGAGGTGCTAATAGCATTTAGGTTTAAAAGAAGGGGTGGAATTTAACACAGAATAAGAAATGAAGTGGCATGCTCAAACTGATAGGAGTCATGATACAGTATGTGTGGTGGTCTGAGAAAACCTTTCAAAAATGGTTAAATTCTGACCTCTTCTACTATATATACTGACCCTTCTTTCCTGAATTGAAATGTCCTATTTACATGTATCTCACACAGACATAAAGTTCTAGTATTTTAAAAGCTGGTTACCCCCAAAAGTGAAATTGGGAGAAAATTCTATTTAAAGATTTTATACCAATTCCACTGAAAGACTACCTCTACTTATTTTATCTATTTATTTAAAAACAACATTACTGCCAAGATTTGAAGAATTATAAATGTAGAATGGATGCAACAACTTGATCAAAGCATGACTTTCACTGCATGAGAAAATCCGGTTTAAGTAGATAAGTTTTAGACATCTTTGGCAGAGTGATTGCATTTACTGCTGCATGTGTTAAGCTGTCTCATTACCTGAAGTGATCTTTGCATGCAGACAGCTAAGGCATAAAGTTATAAAGTAGCCAAAATGAAAACATTTGGTGTCATTTTTGTAAAAATATATTAATGTCTTCTTAAAGTATAGATGACATTATATTAGTGAGGGAGAAACTTTTGATCAAAACTCAGGTTTTTCGTCTGCTGTTTTTTTCAGAATTCAGCCACAGTGACATCCGACAGGTTTTCCCAGACCACCACACATAACTAGCAGGAGAGCACATATCAGCGTATAGATTTCTAGTGCTGCGTGACAGCACGCGCAGCAGTATACACTGGTTCATGCAAGGCAAAGCTTTTTAAGGTTCTCAAGCATAATCTGATTTGGAGCTCCACCTCACAGCAGCTTACCAACATTTTCCCCTACCTCACAGGCACAGAAAATCCAAGTCACATTACAACTGAGTTTACTGATGAACACGAACTCTCTGCAGACATATTGTGTACATTTCTTCATCCACTAAGTGCTTTGGCCTTGTTACAAAACTACGAAAAGCTACTGTAATGTAAACTCACCAGCCACATAATCTGTTGAGGTTTCACCAGAGGCTCCAGCTGTAGCTTTTTGTGGGCCACTGAAGTATTTGAAGTATACTCCTAAGGAAAATACTTGATTAAACCAGAAAGAAATTTTTATCTGAGAACTACAGAAAGCAATAACTATGAAAAGAGTACAAAAAAAAATTATAATACAAAAAATTATTACTTTTCTATATCAGCAGCATTGACGGTAGACAATTCACAAATTAATATTAATGTATTTGTTCCAAGCTGTTATCATTTCTGTTATCATGGTGAGTGCTGCACATAGATGGATTAAAGACACATGAAATGTTGATATAGTGAAGTTATTTGGTATTTTGGATGGAGTCTCATGTGAGAGCACTTTGTAACAGTCACAGGTAACAACAAAGGAGAGTCTTTAGGACAAAAGGCTTTACAGTTTCTAGGCATTACCTTCAAGAGGGACAAAAAAGAGAGATGCTGATTAGAGAATGACTGTTTATAGCTGTTATAATGGAAGTGATAACAAGAAATAACTTAGTTCACAGATGTTCCACAACAGTAAATGGAACTATAAATGGATAAAAAAGTACATCTTAAGAGATAAGAGGAATAAAACCCTTCAGGGGACACACACACACACACACAGGGGCAATCTGACTATTAACTGATTAACTGATTAGTCACAGATAATGGAATAAAACAGGAGAAGTCATCCATCAGTGTGGTTTTAAATATATTGTAATTTTCTCTTAAATTGGTCATACTTATGTAATCATTCTTCAAATGTGTAGTTGGTTATTATACTATTATTATTAGCCTATAATTGTTACCCAGGCCAGCTCTGGATACATGTGTATATGAATTATAATGTGCATTCCCATTACAGCTACTGAGACTGAGATGCACGAGTGACATTAAATTCTGCCTGGATGTGCTTCCTCTCCTGGGATTCTCCTGGGATTGCTTCTTTTCAAGACAGATAGCTAGCTACATGCAAAAAGAAATATGACATATTAATCAGCCTAGCATTTGCCTTGAAGTGAAACCATTCATCATGTTAGCTTCAATGAACTGACAGACGTTTTGCACACATCCTGTGTGAATGCACTTTATTCTCCCAAATGTCATGATACTAATCTATGTGGTTGGTAGAAGTTCAGCCATGTGGCGATCCCTCTGGACTCCCGGAGACTGATTACTGCAGTGCTGAGTGAACTTGACCCGGTGAAGCATGGCCTGGAGAAGCCATGCTGGAGTGAGCGGATGATGAATCAGAAGGAGAAACAGTGCTGACCATATGGCCCAGGCCTGCTTTCTGCTCTCTCAGCACGACAACACTGACCCTCTCTCCAGAGGCCTGCTCTTCTCCTCCACAGCTATTAACTCACGCAGACAAATGGCTGTACATACACACACACACACACACACACACTCCCCTAGCCTTTTTTCTTTCTACTCAGTTCATTTCACTCAAATACTATGCAGTGCATGACATCAGAGGAGGACTTGTGCTTTAAAGGTTTACTGAAAAAGGTTTACATGTTTACTTTAGATGCTCAAAATGACTCTTATTTATAAGTAGAACCATACTAAAAAATGTGAGCTATGTGCTTAGCTCATTTTCTCTATTGATCATGAAAAAAAGGACACATTTACTTTTGGCTCATCGCCTTCATATTTATACAGTACAGATTATGTTCAAGTCACTTTGACCAAAGGAAAAAAAAGTGGTGCTATATCAGTTGACACCAACTGCTTTTTACAAGTGAATTCGCTATGTTATTACAGCCTTACCTTATTTGCTCTCATAACTAAGTACAAATGGCTTTCATGTCTTTAAAAAAATTAGACCTATTCAAGGTTGCCTTTCTTCTGAAAAATGTGATCTGCGTAACAGCTCAGAAGTGAACAGAACACAATGGTTAAAGGTTTACATTTTACAAATTGAATAAGGTTGATTTTTAAATAATTAAAACCTGCAAACAATATAACTGTTTTTCATCATCCATAATTGTTTCATTTTTTCCCATAAAACCAAAGCTGAGTTTCCATTCCATCTAGTCAAACAGAAATAAATCACCTTAATTTCAATGCCATTGTAAACATTATTTTGGTGGAAACATGACTGAAGAGGTGTCTCATTGTGATGGATTCCTTCACTTACTTTTTTCCCAGCAATTAGCATGTCAACTACAAGCCTTCTTTCTGATGGAGATGGCAGAGCCTGGTGAACCAAAGAGGGTAAAAACTCCCTTTTGTTGTGAGAATGGCTCACGGAATGGAACAGAGGTGGGGGAGTGACCACCAAAAGCAGAAGTTTCGACCTAAAAGGAGGGGGAAAATGCCTTTCAGTCAGTACAACCAGCACAACTAAAACACCTTGCTATGGTTCCATTTAATACACCTGGATTTTCAGATAGAATATGAAGCAAAAGTCAGAAATGGAGAGCAAAGGTAAAAGAGGAAACAGGTTTCATTCCTGTAGTGGTTGGTGCTATCTTTGTGTTTCACACCAGGCTGGAGCAGATGGGTTCCTCTGTGGGGGGGGGAGTGAAGGATTCTCTGTTAGCAGACACAGCAGCCCTCCCCCACACATTAGCATAACCTTTCTCAGTGTGTCTGTGGGTGGAGGAGGGGATCAGCCTGACTGCCTGAGGTGTATACACTCCCCACCAAAAAAAAAAAAAATCCACCAAACCACCAAGGATGTAGCCACTGGAGTAACAGAAGCCAACATCATCTGTTTATAGGACTGTAAATAAGCATAACTGTATAAACAACAACAATGAGAAATAACAGACAAGAAAGGAAGAGACCACACGAGGAAACCCCTCCCTCCCGGGCTCTCCCAAAGAACGCTACACCATCATGTCACCCCGACCAATGTATACATGTGACTAAGATCTTCAGATATTGTGGGAGTGATGCAAATAAGGTGCAGAAATCTTTGCACTTCTGAACTCGAGAAGCAGATTACTGGTTCGTGCTTGCCAGCTCTTTGATGTTCAACTGATTCAGAAGCCAGAGCCAATATTAACTAAAATTGCTGTTGTTTGAACTGATTAATGGGTATAACTGGAAAAGTGTAGGGCGAATGCTGATATAAACTCCTCAGACAGGCGTGTGGTTTTTAATCATTCATGTACAAATAAAGTTATATTAGGATCCAGATATGTGGATGGATTTTAATTAGTCTGTACTGTTTCAACTTTCTTGAACCCTTTGACACATGGCAAATGTGTTAGTGTTCTGGAAATACCATGTTTCTCAAGAGAGCTGAGTATTGCTTCTTAACACAGAGGTGCAGCCTCGTGTGTAGGTCTTGCTGTTCCAACGTTAACATTAAATCTCCCTGAGATGTCTATTACTCCTAGGAAAGTCATGCAGATCTAATGAATCACATCTAACTCATGTTTATTTAAAGCATTAAAACTAACCAGGTGGTGGTGACTCAGTGGTTAGGGCTCTAGACTACTGATTAGAAAGTTGTGAGTTTGACCACGAAGCTATCACTGTTGCTTCAAAGTAAGGCCCTTAAAGACCCCATGAAATGTCTCCAGAGCTGTGATCTGTAGCCTATATTGTCAAATTTCTTTCTGAAACAGGAAGTGACAGCGTGTTGAAGTGCTTGCCAATATGCCTTGACAGTAGCTTAGAGAACTAGTGAAATATGGAGAACACAGACAAGCCATTTTTCATCTGTGGAAGATTTCTCTCCGCTGCCTTCACCCACGCCTTTTAACTTTAAAGTGAATGATAATCCTTGAGATGCAGTGGGTTTTCTGGAGTTATACTGTACATGTTTAAGCTGAGGCTGACCGTCAGTGTTGCTGATGGTGACAGAGGATCATCACCAGGAAGCATCTGATGAGTTTCAAAGGTAGGCTTATTCTTAGTTTTAAATATTATCCTACCTGATAACATATCATTTACTCTGATTGATTGAGAAGCCCCAATGGTGTATAAAGACGGAATCATATTCTTGTGAAGTCTGAGAAATTACCACATTTAACAAACCCAAAGTTGGAAGTACACTCCTCCAAAAAGTTTGTCACATAACCACAAACTTGCACAAATTCCACCCTCTTCAAAATGAATAAATTCCAACAATATTATTTTTCCTCAACCACAGGACAGGGGTGGGCCATATACTTTCTAGAGAGCATTTAATTATATGAATGCAAGACTAGTACAGGAATGTGTCATCAAAATCTTTATCATTTTCCTCAATGTGACAAACTATGAAATTAAAACAAGGATATCTCTAAAAACTATTTTATAGTTTTATGTATTATATATATTTTGTGGTTCTTTCTATATACTGTTGTACTGGTGTCACAAAAGCTCTGAAAGACCTAATTTGATTTCAGGGGGACGTTAACCTTCATCTGCTCAGGTAAACTCACTTTGGATAAAGGCATCAGCCAAATGAATAAACATAGATGTAAAGCATTTCAACCAAATCCCTACACATGAGCTACTACACTGTGTCATTTCCTTGTGTTATTAATGTCATTAGGTCATTTGTTTTGCATCAAGGAACAAATGAAAATTTTTGCAAATGTTACTATGTTCTATAAGCAAAACAATTTAAGGGTGCCACACATGAATGTGCTCTATTTTGCCACCCCGTGTCTCAAAACAAACAGCAGCTTTTATAAAGGAGATAAGCTTTCATTTATTTCCAAGATCAACAGGTTTCTGGGTTGAAGGAGAATTACAGCAGGAAATGGACAAAGGTCTTGGACAGGTCTGCAAAGCTTCTAGTGTCTAAACTTTACTGATGACTCATCCTTGATTGATAGCCTCAAACTGGAGGCTCCGTTCTAAATCACTCAGACACACAACTAAAAGTTCAGACCTTTTATAGCTGCAAAAAGACTGAGTGTAAATAATAAAGATAGGTGTGTGTGTAGGTTGGAAGGTCAGTGGCCTCAAATGGGACTACATTGTCCACTCACATCGGCCATTACAGGGACTGTGGGTAAGTATTTACAGCCAGGGCTATAAAGCACTTTGTCACAATTCAGCAGGAGGCTTTCAGAGGTGGAGGAAACACTCATTAGGAGAGAATGGGAGAAAAAAGAAAGAAAGAGAGAAAAACAGAGAGAGAGAGAGAGAGAGAGAGAGAGACAGAGGGAACAGCCCAACATGCTGAAGATAATGAAGTATAAAGGGATGTAGATGTAGTTCAGCTCAGAAAGGATTGGGAGAGTGATGAAAGTGAAAATGCAATCTCATAGTGCGTCATACTGCAGTTGATGCACATGTTCACACACATGGCAGTAAAATTCCCCAGTAGAATTATGGGTTATTGAAGATAACACAAAGTTGACCATCAAAATTTCTCATATTTACCCCCCCAAACTCAAGAGTTATTTTTGTATGGTTTTAAACTCTTCTTCAATGACTGATTGTGGTCATATTCTCCTCTTCCACTTAAAAAAAAACCCACGATCATCAGAAAGCTTTATATAGAAGCTCAGATTGTGATATCAGGACATACGTAGGCTTCACCAGTTTGGATCAATCATGCTTGAGATTGGAGGATGACACCCTGAAACCCACCGGGGTCTAACTGTGACAAAGACAAAATAGTTTACTGTTTAGCTAGCCTGGTTATGCGCCTGGTTAGCCTGAGGTAGCTTATGACTGACTCTGTGACAACACAAACTGTGAGGTCGACACTGACATCTCATTCTCACTGACCTGAGACAAAAAGCGTTGAAAATAAATAAAGAAACACAAAAAATGAAACAATTCATCATTCTATATACAGTATATGTTTAAACTTATGTTCAAAAAGCTACTTTAAACTGGTGTTGCCATAAACATTTTTGTAATCAACAATGGTTAATTTATACAAGCGGATATAGAACTGAAGTCTAAATAATCCCATTAGATGAAAGCGAGCTGTAGGACGAGGCCTCAGAGTGAACCTGTAGTTCACCATAAAGTCATGATAATCCCTTCAAGCATGTTAAAATGAAGCACAATGTGCACTAGTGTTAAATAACTAAGAAGATTACAGCTGATTTGTGGCCTCTGTGTGACTTTTATGTGTGCGTGTGTATGCGTGTGTGTGTGTGTGTGTGTGTGCATGTATGTGTATGAAGGAGAAAGAGAAAGAAAGAGAGGGAGAGAGAATAGGAAACCACTGAACAAAATAAGTGCTATTTTGGCTCAGTATAGCATGGAAGACTACCCAAGAACCACTCAGAGACTCTGCCAGGCTACATACACAAGCAGAGAAACACACACAATCTTGGCTGACTAAAGAGTACAGAGTATGCCAGATATGGCAACAAAACACATCTGAAGCAGAGCTGCACTTTCTGACCAAATGCTTAAAAAAACAATAATGTGAAGAATTGTTTATAAACTCTAGCATTACATAGCATCCTGAATTAAAAAAAAAACACCATAACCATTAGAGCTACACAATGATTGCTGTACACTTGAATGGTGGCACTACTATTGAAGAAAGTACAATATATGAAACAGAAAACGTTCTTTTGTTATTTGGATAACAAGATCTACATGTAATTTGTATTTTTGTAAGATGCTTTTGTATCACAGTGCCTCAGAACAACTTGTTAGGGATTACTAAATAACTTAATGATGTAAAAACCATGACTGTTGTTACTATATATTTGGTAAGTGTTTAAAAATTTTCACTGGATCGGTGATGTCCTTTATTCATTTTTCTTAGTGAGCTGAATGGTAGCGAGCAGGTAAAGCTTTCATAAACTTGTACATAGACTATGATAAGCTTTCATCAACACACAGGAGAAAAATATCACAGCTAATAAGTAGTTGGTTTCTGTAGAGTAACTAGCATTAGCCATCATCCAACACAGTGCTGACATTAACCTTATAAACTGAAGTGCCACTATCGAGCTCATATCCCTCAAAACAGTATTTTGTTGTTTACTGTGTTACATTTACGTACATCGTATTATGCAGTACAACACAGTCTGATGTATTTTTGTCCATTCCTAGGTAGACACTGGCAACACAGTGCACCCAGTGACAGTGACCATGCACACACACACATGAATGCCAAAAATGCACCTTGAATTTCAAATTCAAAGTATAAACAGAGTGAAGAAGAGGGTGGGTGTGTTTTGTGAGCAGGTGGCTGTTACTGATGCAGAAGCCCCAACAGTGCATAAAGACAGTACTACGTTCTTGAGAAGTCTGAGACATTACCACAAGCCGCAAGCTGGAAAAAACACTCCTCCAAAAAGTTTGTCACATAACCACAAACTTGCACAAATTCCACCCTCTTCAAAATGAATAAATTCCAACAATACTTTTTTTTCTCAACCACAGAATGGGGGTGGGCCATATACTTTCTAGAGAGCATTTAATTCTACGAACACAAGACAGGAATGTGTCATCAAAAATGTGTCATCAAAAAAATTTAATCATTTTCCTGGATGTGACAAACAATCAAATTAAAATGAGGCTATCTATTGTAATCAAAAAACTATTCTTTTGTATTTCTTTCTAAATACTGCAGCATACAAGTCTGAAAGACCAAATCTGATTTCCAGGGCACTTTAACCTTCAACTGCTCAGCTAATTTGTGAGTCACTTTGGGTAAAAGCATCAGCCAAATAAATAAATTTAAATGAAAACTGTTTCATTAACATCTGTGTATATTGTACTATGCATCACAGTATATTGTGATGGATTTTTCTCCATCCTTGGCTATGCACTGGCAGTATATTACATCCTCATCTGCCAATTTCAGAGGGACAGTGACCAGCTCACACACATGCACACACACTCATGCCTTGTATTTCAAATTTAAAGTATAAATAGAGCAAACAAGAGGGTGGGAGTGTTGTGTGAGTGGGTGGTTGTGGATTTAGATGAGCTGGATGAGACCTTTGGCTCGCAGTCTGACAATCCAGCTGATCAAACAGAGCGCTAATGAGAAAGCTACACAGTGTATTTACGTGAGCAGTAACATTTTGCTACAAGCAATGCACAGTCCTTGAGATATTACATATCACAGAGAAGGAATATCATATTGAAGGGATATAATTCCATGGGAACACACAAATGGGCAAGAAGATATTCTTCTTAAAGGTGCTGCTCCAGCTGTAAAGACCAACACCATGAAACTGTGCATGGTTTTCTCTAATGAAAAGACTGTGAATTGTCTGCATCAGCCACTGTATTATGGCATTTTCCCCTCCAAATGATTCTAATCTGTCCACACAGTGTTTTATTACAAATGTCTAGCCGCATTGTATAGAAAGTGTGAGACAGAAAGTTCATACAATAAGATATTAATCATTCCAAACAATGAATATCATCATCATTTTTTATCACATGAAAGTATCTCAGCCAGTCTGTAAACTGAATTGTAACACTCCGGTGTATGCCTTAGCATACAACCTCCATAATCCTCAGCTTTTACTATGAAGTCCTAGCCTTGCTGTTTGACTACAGCTGCTTTATCACTTGGAGACTAGGTTAGCGAGTACACATGACCTCCAAGCTGGCATTGTGAGCCTCTGAATGTGCTTAAGCAAGGAGGTTAACCACTGCTTTCATCCATGCTACTGGGACTGAGCTATGATTGGTAATCTGATTACATAGAAGGAGCTGAAATTATGCATGGTTTTTGTGGGGATTATTTGCCAGACAGATTAATTGACTTTTGGCATAATGAAAAGTTGATACTGTTCTTTTATGGTTGTGCACAAAGGAATGTGTGTGCTATGAAAATCTTTTTAATTACTTCAGTGCCACTGTGCAGAGAGTGCGGCTGTGTTCTTTCCTTTGCGTCACCAAAAAAAAAAAACTGTAATAATCTGCAAAGGGCTTGAAGCCAGAATTTGAGGTGTATAAAATGTTGTATTGTGAAACATAGTATATAAAAATCTGTATAGGATATAGAAGTATAAGGGTTTGGCTATTAAAAAATATCCCAAACATTGAACATCCCATGGAACACAAGGAAATACATTTTAAAGTGGTAACCATTTAGAAAAGCTATTTAACAACCGGTCAATGACCGGGTAAGGAGAGTATTATTCAGAGAAGCAATAAAGAGGTGAAGGGTAACTCTGAATGTGCTGGAGATATCCACAACCCAGGTGGGAAAAGCTGTTCATAGGACAACCATAGCCCCAACACTTGGATCCAACATATGAAACTGTGCTTTATGGAAGAGTGGTGAGTAAAGGGGAAAAAAACATAAAAGTTTGCCATTATGCATGTTGGAGACTCAACAAAGTTTTTGACCTTGGCACAAAAAGCTATGTTTGACAGAAACCCAACACCGCTCATCATCTTGAGAACACCATCCGCACAGTGAAGCATGGTGGTGGTAGCATCAGATTGTGGTCATCCTTTTCAATGGCAGGGGCTGGGAAACTGGTCAGGGATGAGGGCAAGTTGGAGGAAGCAAATACAGGGCAATCATAGAATAACACCTGTTCTACACTGAAAAAAGGGAATATGCAGTCATTGGCATAAAAATGTCTCATCAAAATTTACTTCAATTTAAACAAGTTTCTAATTGGTTCAATTATGTAGAGTGAATGTGATCAATTCACGCAGTAATTGTTTACATGATCAAATCATTTTAGATGGAAAAAAAAACAAATTGTGTTTATGTAACTCAATTCAATCACATAGACCCAATGTATGCATTTGAATTAAGTAAATTCAGTGAGCTTTTTTCCAGTGTAGCCTGCAAAAGACTTGAGATCAGGACAGAGGATCACCTTACAACAGGACAATGACTATAAGCATACTGCTATACCTACAATAGAGCGGTTCAACGCCAGGAACCTGAATGAATTAGAATGGCCCATTCAAAGCCTTATCTCTATCGAAACTCAATCAGTTTCAGAAACTGTGGCAAAATTGTCCCTCAGTGGTCTTCATCCAATCTGATGGAGTTTGAGCAATTGACCAAGAACAATGGGAAAAAATATCAGAATCCAGATGTGAAAAGCTGATAGAGACATATAGCAGAAGACCTGCAGCTGTAATTGCAGCCAAAGGTGGTTCCACCAAGTTGTCAACTGGGGGGTGAATACTTAAGAAACCAAGAAATGTCTACTTTGTTTAATTAAAATACTTTGCACCTTCAAATGTTAAACATATTATCCTATCAAAACACAGCATCCACTCCAACTAAAGTAACATACTGTATAGTAACACGACAGTTCAGTTTGCTAGGATATATCCTGTATTAAAGCTGAGGGATTACTGCTGTATCACAGCATTGCCCGTGTGGCTATCAAGTGCTCCTGCTTTGTCTTACACAACATACAAGCTTTGCACAAGCTTCCTAGGAATGTCTTTTAAAGTGCTATGCCTGAGCCCCAGTGCTATAGAGAGCCCTATATGAGCCCCATTCTTAACCTCATATGGAACTAGAAACTCTCAGCCATCACATCGGCCCAAAGATACTATCAGCTGGAGCATGGAGCCAGTCTTCAGACATGTTTCGAAGAAGCACTCAGAGATCTTAATGCTGCAGGGCTGAATCATTAGTGTAATGTTGCTGTTGAGAGAGAACCTCATGTCTCTCTTGGCAAACTCATTCCCCAAAGGTTTTTTCCATAATTATCATGAAACTTCAGTGTGATAATAGTTACGTTTGTAGCCAAAATGTTGCAAGAGTATAAGGTGGTGTGTATATAAGAAATCCATTAGTGGGTTGTGCTAGTTATGCTCTGAGAGAGAGTCATATGATTTGATTGGGAAATAATAAAAAAAAAAAAAAAAAGGCAGAAGTAATTGAAACAAAAATTGTCAGAAGACAACACCAACACCAATTGAAATATCACCATCTGATAAATCACAAACTGCTTCATTGTACTTTTTCCTTGTCTTATGAACAAAATGCTTTCTCATGACAGTTTTTTTGAAAGAAGGTTCGAAAAGGTGTGTTTAAAGGTCATTTAGCTGCAACCAAAACATTGAATTGTGAATGAAAAATACAGACAAGGGTAATTAATAATAATAATTTTTAAAAAAAGATACCAGTTATGATAAAAAGCCATTATGCTGTCTATCCAGTCCAGAGACAGAGATCAATGCATGATTCTGGGTATTATGATTAAAAAACAGATTTGTGCCAGATTAGAAATACTCTGAAATTAGTGACTGCTGGACTAAAAGTAGGAATATAAATGGTGAGGTGCCTTTCCAGCTGTAGCTTTTCACCATGGTATGCTGATTATATTTAGTTTATTCCCACTCCTTGTTATAAAGGAGGACTCCTCTCCTCACACAGAGATATTTCCCAATCTGTGTTCACAAAGTCTATGCTATCTCCCTTTCTCACCCAACTCACTGTCATGTCCCAATGTAATAATGGAGAGAAATCAATAAACAAACAAAGGAAAATAAAATCACATGTCCTTGCTGTGGCATAATGGATCTGAGGAGAGAGTAGTGAAAGTGAGTAAGAAATAATCTGAAAGAATACTGAGGGACTGATACATTTCCCAGCTCTTAACAATACTGAAAGTCTGTCTAAAGGTAGTGAGTTCATGTTTAATTTCATTTCAGACAGTATGTCATAAGGGATTTGAACGGCTTTTTAAAGCTAGTTTAAAGACTAGGCAGAAAGCGCCTAATCCACACAAACATGGCACATCGTACATGCTACTATTCGAGTACTGTGGTATGTGTATTATAATATGTCACGCCTCAGAACTGAGGAATGTTTATTCATTCATTCGTCTTCAGTAACCGCTTTATCCTGGTCAGAGTTGCTGTGGATCCAGAGCTTATTCCAGGAACTCTGGGCACAAGGCGGGAATACACCCCGGATGGGATGCCAGTCATTCACAACTAGGATCAATTTAGAGCCGGGAATCTACCTAAAGTCATGTTTTTAGGAGTTGGGATAAAACAGGAGAACCCGGAATAAACCCACATCAAAATGAGAAGAACATGTGAAACTCCTCTCAGTAACCCGAGCTCAGATCCCTGAAGCTGTGAGGGAGCATCGCTAAACATTCCTGCTGAGGAATGTTTAATGTGGAGCAAATGTAGTTGGTGACTAAACAGCAGCTGGTGAGAAGCAACAGTGGTTAGGACACATTTAGGGTGAAGAAGATGGGGGTGTGTGAGGCTAATCAGGGGGTTGAGCGAGCTGGAGAAACGGAGTGGGGGCAGAATGCAGTAGAGGAAAAGGAGGGTCTTTGAGATGCAGAGGGGGTTAATTCGAGCCACAATAGGGTGAACTGACAGGGCTCAGGACCTGTTCCAAAGAGCGGGGCCGGGCCAGTAGAGGCCAGCGGGGTCGTGTTCAGCCTGGCGTGCCATTGAGCCTGATTTTTAGGGGGGTGATGGGGGAGGCCCCGCTGTGAGGCCCTGGGGGGCATTTTAATCCCCTCTTACTTGGACAAGAGATTAAGAGATTCCTGCTTTATTTCTCCAAATTTCCTGCTGCTTCTTGTTTTGCTGCGACAGCCGACAGTTTGGGGTTTCTTTTTTTTTTTAACCATGAAACACATGATACGGAACACAAGCCTGTCGCAGCTTTGATATGGGGTACTTAGCTGAAAATCGATGGCATTGTACAGGGAACAGTTGTGAGGATTTTGCACAAAAGCCTGGCTAAAGTCAAAATCTCAGGAAGCAAGGTGTTGATTTGATGAGCCACTAAACTGGAGACAAAATGGCCAAATGGTGTGGAGTGACAGTAAATACATATAGGAGTGTGAGAAAGAAAGGATGAAGGAGTGGGAAAGTTACAGGGAGATAGAGAAATGGTGCTGCGAGAGGACAGTGGTGCGAAATAACAAAAAGAAAACAGTTTCTGACAGGAAATTGGCTGCAATGACTGAACTTTGTTCAGCTGCAAGAGAAAAAAAAATCACTCAGCAACAATTAAGCATTCCCGTCATGGCTGCCATGTCCCATGGAGTTCAGTGCACATTTCCCGAATGTCTCAGAGCTGTTTCAAGCCCTTCTTTCAAAAAGCAGCCTGTTAGATAGTATCTTGCTGACAGCTAAAACTCCAGCGGGCAGCCTCAGATTCAGCCAGGCAGGAGCCAGAGCGGGGTCAAGAGCTCCGTGCCAGGGGTCTTGTTTCTCTGATGATCCAGCAGGGTACCTTGAGGAGGGCTCTAGAGCAATGCAAACACTCCTGTGTTTCTTCTCTTGTAGACACCAATGGTTTAAAAAAAAAAAAGTCCCTGCCAGCACTGCTGCACTTCACCGCTATTCCCTGCTGATCTGTCAGATAGGTGAGCATGCTGATCTGCTAAACGCAAACACTGCAGGCTATGCTGAGAGCCAAGAGGACACACGAGTAAGAATAGCAAGCAAAGTGGTGCTGTTCTCAACAAACACTGCATAATCAGATCGGTGCCATCAGATAAACTGAGATCAGACACCTTGCTCCAGCATGCCAAGGTAGCCAATTCTTTACAAACTGTGGGAATAAATGAACCTTTTACTCTCGCTGAAGATCAGCGTCCCAGTCCAATTCCTAATTCTAAAACATTCTCCGGAGGCCCCCTGATCAGTCGCCAGATAGCTCAAAATGAATGCTCTGTTAGCGTTTGAAGACGCCTTGTAAGAGTTTGCAAGGGGGTTCCCCTGGTCTGTGTGGCTCACATGATGTGGTGGGCTGCTCTGCATTCCTGCAATAACACTCATTCCACCCTCACCATGTATTGCAATAAGGCCCTAAGAGCCCCCTCCCAAACCCCAAACCTGCATACATGCAGGACGGGATTGAAATAGCCCTTCGAGAGCAGAACCTTTTCTCACCCGTCTGTGGAGAGGAAACTGCCTCGGGCTGCTAAACAACAGATCCATCACTAGGGAGACAGCTCCAGAGTATAACGTAAACGTACAATAGACCCACATCACTCAGAAGTTTATTTGTTTTGTCAAAAAGCATGGATGAGAATGAGGTAAAATAACTATTTGGAAACTCATTACAGGAATGCATGATGTAGAGTCCCTGTGAATTTATTTTTGCACTGAATTCTTGAGTCATGAATCAGGATTTTAGCTTACACTGTCCCAGGAGCCACCCATGCCTCCATGCAGAGACTAATATTGTTAAAAGATATTGTAAAGATACCTGCCTGACAAGGAGAATGCAAATTTATCTCTCTTATCCACCTGTTCTTATACTTGCAAATGTGTAACAATTACAGAACCCAATTTGCATAAAAAAGATTAAGATCAAGGTGAGGGTTGCACCCTTTCTTACATAATTTGTATAAGACTTAATAAAACCCACCCTCAGCTGTTTGAATTTGTACCAATTTCTAATTCAGTTCGGGTTGTTCTCATTATCAATCTTTCTTTTACTATTCTTACAGTGTAAAGCCTATAGAAATTCAGAGGAGGGACAAAGAAAGAGTGACTAAGAAATACAGCAAGCTGAGAACTAGCAGAGAAAATTTGTGGAGGAAGGGAAAAGGAAAGAAGAGACGGACCTTACAGTGACCCCCAGCCGGGTCGAGAGGCTGCCCAGGATTTAGAGCTGTTTATGCAGCTGTTTGAGGCACCCAAGAGATCACGGCACTGGAAAAGACACACACACACCCAAATTCCACACCTTTTGAAGTGACATGTGGGATCTAACGTTCTGTCGTGATAAGGCTACACCAAGAAGGTGTATTTTTTTCTTCCGTTTCTCCACAGACTTGAGCAAGAAAAGTTATATTCTTTCCCCATGTGGCAATTCTTTAATTCAATGAAACATTATTAGCATATTAGGAACAACATTAGTCTCATTATTTGTATTATTTTAAAATAGGATGCTCTCACTAGACAGCTTTACAGAATATGTTCATCCCTGAAAATGAAACTCCCAGTGAAAATCCGAGTTCTGGACTTCTTAATCCAGCTTGTTCTGTCAAACAGATGGATCTACACACTTGTTTCTATACGAGACTACATAAAGACGCTGTCTCTGAGGTGTTTCACTGAGTCTGGAGCAGGGCCACAGGAACAGACCCTGCAAAAACAAACACCATTTGTCTGCGTGTAATAAATCTGAGGGGAACATGTCCCACATATGGAGCAACCCACTCCCCACTCAATCCTCCCAAAAGATAACAAAGATACATGATCAATACTCAAGGAATGCGTCAAGTACATGTGCAACATTCATTCTCTTTGTTATATTATTTATAGATTCACCAACCTATAAGCCTTACCTGGAAGGCAAGAAAAAAAATCTGCTATTCATGAATATATCTGAAAAAAAAAAAAACATATTTATGCAGTCGGGAGTTAGATCTATCTGCAGGTTGAGCTGCAGACACTCTTCAGGGTGTGTGTTCAGTTTGTTGGTGAAGGGGCAGTTAGAATGCACTCATAGTTATTTTCAATGGCCCGGTACCATGTGGTCTGATGCTAATGTCTCCACAAACTGTAGTAACCTCTCTCAATGTGTGCCAAGAACACGACTCTAACAAGGACCTTAAATTCTCCCTCACACACTCGCACGAACCAGGGCTTGTTAAATCAGTCCGGATGTCAAATATAGATTTAATATGATGCATACTTATTTCAGCAAACTTACCCATAAAGTACAAAGCTGACATTTTGACTGGGTGTGATTTATTCGAGGGTAAATATGGTCAAATTCCCCTGCATAGACAGGAGGAGTGGGATTTAGAGCAGGATCGAGAGAGGGACAAGGCGGCCCCATGATCCGGGCCGGGCCCTATTTTCGGTATCAGGCAGTCATGTGGCCAGGGGGAAGAGGGCCTCCATACATACACTTAGCCTTTTGTGGGATATAGGAATGCTGTATGTGAGAGAGAGAGTGAAAACCCGAGGGAGAGAGGGAGGGATGGAAGGAGAGAAGGAGGGATAGTGTGGGGGTCGTAAAAGAATGTGTGGGAGGAAAATTAAAAGGAAGAAACAAGGGAAAAAGAGGGGACAAAAAGAGAATTTAAAGTACATAGCTCAGTCTGACATTGGTTTCATTCTTCTTAAATGGAACTGGGATGTAAATCACACGCCATTAGTTCTGGCAGGGTCAAAGATGGTAGCAGGAAGAGAGAAGCATAGGGAGCAGTGAAGAGATTAAAGCATATGAGGTGCAGTGATAATTTGAGGAATGATGCAGGATTTTTGTCAGTCAGCTCCAAACTCCAGTAAGATGCCTTCAAACCTCTTACTCTTTCTCTCTGTCCATCAGTCCCTTGGCCATAGCCTTCACTGTCTCTTTCACTCTTTGCTTCTGTTCCCTTTTTCAAAGAACTAAACTCCCCCCTCCTTAGCTTTTGGGATTTACACACAAACAAGCGCGCACACACACACACACACACACACACACACACGCTAATTCATTCAACTTCAAAGCAGCACCACATCGACCTCTCTCTCTCTCTCTCTCTCTCTCTCGCCACAAATCACTTCTCTTTCTCTCGCAAACCTTTTTTATTCTCTTTCGCCTTCGCTCTAGCCAGCCCCACATCCCGGCAGCTGGAGCAGAAGAGCGGAGCAGTGCGGGAGTCAGAGAAAAAAAATAGAGTTGTGTGCTGAATGAAAGTCTTGTTTCCTTGAGTAAACACATCTTCACACTGTCTACGAAACATATTTAGAGTCATCTTCCCATTCTCTCCATCTCTCCAGATTAAATTCGGTTCAGCCGAAAGAGAAAATAGTAGAAAGAGTCTTGTGGTACTATTTTTGTGCGGTATTTCCACTGTGATCTGTGTTACTGTAACTATACCTCAACCTAATCCTAACTTTAAATCTTTTTGCTTTCAAATACAAGTCTACACAATGCCAAACATGATGCATTCCTATTAGCACAGAAACAATTGATCCCCACATAGAGCTAAATACATGTCCACACACTCTCCTCAGCTTCCTAAAGTAAGACAGTCACAGCTTCAGTGTGAGTGCTTTTCAAAGCAATCCAGTCAGAAAGAACATGTCTCTTATTTTGTTCAGTGGTTCCCGTATTCTTTACTCAGCCTGCCGCACGCTAGCACCACAGAGGCTAACCTGCTCAGCCAGAGGGGTGACTAGATAAACTGAAAGCTCTGCAGCTCTGAGATGAGAGACAAGCATCCAAATCTGTGGGAGATTCCCACCACTCAGACAAGAGGGGGTGGCCTGGAGAATGACATCATCAAATAGTAACAGCCCTGTCAATAAGAACGACTGGGGGCTGCACAACAGCTTCCCAGACATCAGGCAACTTCTGTTCAGTAAACCGTACATCATATGCATTGCGTCTGATTAGAAAATTTTACTTTAATGAATGAGGTGGCAAAAATCTGACCATTTCCCTGGAGTGTGTCTAGTAAAAATGTTCTTTATCATTCCTTATATCTTTTTGGGGCATTTTTACTTATACACCAGCACAGTATGACCATTTTATTATAATGATAAAGTAATATCTAATAATAACCTAGTAATAATTAATCAGGAAAGGAAAATAACATATTTACAAAGCACTTTTTAATCATGACCAACACAGGCAGAGATATACTGATTAACATGCAAGGAAATTTGTGTGTGTGTGTGTGTGTGTATATATATATATATATATTCCTTAAACAACCTATAGCTTAAATTGATAAGAAATAATGGTTTTTACACATGTTGAGATACAGTCTGTGATATCTTTCATGTCACACTAATTAACATTACTAGTATCTAGCAGATTTTCCTGGCTGCTGTTAACCCATGATATATTAAAGCGTGAAAATAAATATAGTAGCAGTTGTTTTTGTATCTCTTACCACTGTAGACACATATAGGACATATTATATATTAAAATATACATATATATTTTAAAAATGACATAAATGTGTTTTGTAGATATATTCTTTTTTAATTTTCCATTTTATCATGAATGGGAAACCAGTACTCTTTGTGGTCCAGACCGATTTGCGTCCAAAAACAAATATAACCTGTATATATGTCTAAAACGCATTTGTCCCAGTTTGCTCTACACTAGCTGCTATTTAGCAACAGATGTGGACTGTTTGTGTAGACATGGTTATGTAGCTTTGCGCAGGTTATTCTCCTTGCAAACAACCCCTTGTGTGTTGAAGAGATGGTTGGAGTTTGTGAAGATGAGATGGTGGGATGTGTCTGTGCCCCTCTAAAATCTTGAACCTAGCTCAAATATATACTGCTGCTGTGGGCTACACCAACTGTGATGGTCTATGGACTAATATACAGCTAATACGTGTGTATGAAATGGCAAGTGAGTATTTGGACATATCAAAGCACGTTAGTGTGTGCGTATATATGTGTGTGAGAGAGAGAGTTCTCTAAAACTTGTTTCATGATGCAGTTTTATCTTACTGTTGGGAGTCTATGTCCTAGGATGTCAAAGTCGCAGTGGACAAATCAGCAGTGAGAAATCCTATGCAGTTGAAAACAACTCTATTTAAACTTGTGGGCTCTTTTTTTTTTTTTAGCTGTTTTTCACTGTTGTGTCTGTTAAGATTTGGTGGGAGGTGTGGCATATCTCAAACACTGCTGGCTGTTGTGGAACTCGGTTAAACCCTTCAACACACTTCTTCCTGTTTCAAAATGAAGTAAACCAACATGCACAATTAAATCACTATTCATAAGCCATTTAATGGACGCTTTAAGTACTTGTGGCACTGTTACTCATGCAGCTCCTGCTAAGTTTAGTCCAATTTTCTTGTAAGCTACATTCATACATTCAATGCTTGGGATTGACAACCATACTTACCAAAGAGTCTGAAATGGTGTTCCAATGCTAGATTAGTTATCAGACAGGAGTGGAACAGGCACTGTCTGTATGAGCACCACATGTATTCCTTCCAACTCTCAATAACTGACACTTTTAGCTGGCTATACGAAAGAGGGTGGTCCCTACCTAACAACATTAGCTGGTTAGCTAACAGGTTTTCTGGCGAAACGGCAGCCCTATTTCCCGAATTTTCAATAACGTGACCTAAGGCCTGATTGCATGCTATAACTCTCTTCACTTAACCTAACTGCATGATGTGAAATTTCAGTACAAATAAACTTTAAGGTAATAATATTTTGCACTTATGTGAATTATTGTAAGATTCTATGTGTCTATGTGTATTTGAAGTAAAATTAGCCATTTTGGTAATATTTAGTATAAAACTTTAATTATACAATGGTTCTGGTGCCATAAGCTGTGTCTCAATCCAGAGTTTCAGTGAAAGCTATGCTTCGTCTGACTAATATAGTCTAAAAGCAGAGACTGGAAGTGTGTGTAAGTGTGTCTTTCATCACCTGCACATCTGAAAACTTTCCTCAATCATGGCTCAGCCAATAAAAATGCAGTCTCATGCATGACTGCATTCAGAGCCTGTTATTTAATCCTGGAGTGCATGTGTGTGTCCGGACCAGCCTCAGCAGAACATAAAGCATGGCTGTGTCTGAAGGGGACCATATTCTCGCGTCTCAGACAGGCGGTCACCACAGAAGGGTGGTCTGCAGATAAGGTCTGTGTGCAACAAGGGAGCTATCTAATGGCACAGGGGTCATATTAACAACCTGATGGTCAGTTAGATGTAAGCTACAGAGTGCCTGGGGGAAAGTATTGAATTTATATGTGTGTGTGATAAAATAGCTCAAGTTAATGTCAATGTAATGATTTCATCATTTTATATATCAACACTGAGCTCATACTGGGAATATTTGGATAGGTTAATATTAGTGTATATATAGAAGCTAAAAAGCTTTGAGTTGTAGGCTAATTTAAGGGACTATATGCCTAAGAATACTTTAGATTGTTTTAGGGACTCAATCTGTCAAACTCAGATTTCAACAAGGGAGAAAAGAATGAGAGATAGAGAGAGAGAATAAGGAAAGAGGGTGTGTTTTTTTTTTCAAAGAAACATGGCACAATTGAGTTAAGGTCCCTGCTCCACAACCTCTGACCTTGCAATCGTCCAGGGTCAAGACACTGAGCATAGCCTGATGACAGACTCTGTATGGCCTGTTCCGAGAGAGACACAGAAAGAGAGAGAGAGAGAGAGAGCGTGGGGAAGGTGGGAGGGTTGTCTGCCAGTTACCAATTTAGTAGCAGTCTCTGAGTTTTAATGGAAAGGGGTGTTGACTGATTAATATGCATGAATTTGGGAACAGTTGTGGTTTTGTGCTGGACTGTGCTTTTCTCACGAAAGGTGGGATGGCCAGGGGAATGAATGCATTAGTGCTCTGAAGGCCAGGGAAGAAAGAGGAAGACAGAGCAGTGAAAGAGAGGTGCTGGACAAAGGAGGAGGGGGGCTCTTCTGCTTTTCCATCAAACAAATTAAGAAGGGAGGCAAAAAAGGGAGGCTGGTCCCTAAGTGGGGGTGATATCAGTTTTCTTCAGCCTTTCAGCCTTTCTCAAGCCGATGAGAGTTCTGAACATGATCCAAACTCACTCCCCTCTCAGTGACAATAGGAATCAGAGCCAAGTGTGGAATACTTTAGCCTATTAGTCAATTTTTTTGCAGAGTTGGCCAGCACACTAAATGTAGACAAACATTCTGTGATGGATATCTCATCTTAGACGTTGATATATTATGGAAAAAAATACAGCCAAAGTTCTAATTATAGTAAAAGCAGGGTTTTGACTTATGTATAGTGAAGTATGGTCAAAAGTTGAGAGAAAAAGTTTTCATCATGTTCAGTTTGTTATTTTTCATTCTCAGCAAAGATCTGTCATCAGGACACCCCACAAGGGAAAATGCTCAACATCCTGTGTTCAAACTCCCCTTCTTTAAGGTTTGCATTATTCTAGTTTCATTTCTTACCCCTCCCAAATGTTTCTTTCCACCACCGCCTTTATCTTCACCTCTCCATCTCCCCCGTCTCTCTCTCTGGACATGCAGAAGGAGGACTATTGTTCCCTCTCTCCCAGCATAGCCTGGGGCCCTGAAGCCTGGCTTGTCATGGTAATGGCTCTGAATGATGTGGTAATGGGATGTAAATACAGCTATACTCTTTAACATACCACCAACAGCACACATTCAAAACTTTACTCCCTGTCCCGCTCTCTCTTTCATTTCTCTCTCTCTCTCCCTCTCTCTCTCTCTCCCTATCTCCCTAAAGAGGCAAGAATTGAGGGTATTTTTCCTCAGTACATACAGGTTGGAGAACAAGGTGACGATTTCTGGGAAATACAAGGGCTACTCTCTAGCTTTTTGGTTGAGATGTTGAAAGTTGGAGGTAATGGAGGGTGAAGGTTTTAGTCAGCCTTCACCACAGACAGCAGCTATTTCAGACACCATTACAGAGCTCGTAAAGCCATTACACACCACTGTCTCCACCGTCATTAAGGGATTAGAGACTAAGCCATATGCCTGCCAGCCTTTAATCATAATATTGCATATATTCAAAGATTTAAGACAAAACATGCAAAGAAAACATTAGTGAAATTATGAAGCAGTTAAATGACTAGACCAAAAAATACAAGTCTGATTCTCTTAACATTATGAATGATCTCATACACGAGGATTTATTAAATCATTTTCATCTTCATTGTCCTATCCCATGCCATCCAAATGAGAGCATTTTAAAATGCAAAAATACAAAAAAGAGATACAAAAAAGCAAAAGAAATAAGCACAAATAATCTTGACTACACCTATAGCAAGATGTCTACAGATCTGTGACAGCTGTGTTCTCTGTGTTCGTTTTTGTATGAGCACCAGTCAGTATTATAGCCACCTTGTATTTTCTTTCATATTATGTTTTACTCTTTGTCTTTATGTTTTTGTCTTTTATGTTTGTTGTTATTATTATTATTATTATTATTATTATTATTAATAATAATAATAATAATAACCATGATATATCTCATATCATGACAGATCATATATCTATCATAAGCTATTAGACAGCTTTCATCCCACTAATTTGCACTCATCAAAGCACGTGCACAGCTTTACCCTGCAGTTAATGAAGCTCCTGGTGGCATGGTGGTCTGCACGCACAGCACAGCAAGGTCAAGCTTGTACGTGCCACTGATGCCATCCTATCAGCTCTTACTGTGCAAAACTGTGGAGAATGAGAGCTAGTATGGCATGAGGGTTAGAGGACATGATGAAGGAAGGAGATATAAGATGGAGTGATAGGAAAGAGCAATAGAGATATGGATGGACAGCAGATGAAAGGAAGGAGGAAGGAGGGTTACCCTCCTGCCGGGCTCATCCCAGCTGATAGCTTTATCTGTCCTTTCTTCCTTTGTTTCACCCGTTCTTCCTCCCTTAATTCCCTTTATCTTTCTCTCCCTCTGATCACCATGTCCCTCCTCACTCCTCCAAGGCAGGCTCTCCTTCCTTTCTTTTTTTCCTGAAGAAGATGCAAACTCAAAGAAACTTCATTCATCACTGATGATAAACAGACACACACATACACACACTGTGCCAAAGAGGTAAAAAGAAAAAAAAAGACTTCTCTTGTTTGATTGAGGCACCGATTTCATCTTAGAAACAAACACAAATTCTTTATTCCTCCATTTTTTCAGCTTTCACACCATTGCATCATGCGTCGAAGTTGAGCCGTGCAACTCACACACTGAAGTTTCAGTCCTAAAGCCAATAAAGTTTCCAAGGATGTGTGTCTACTATTATATCAGTATTTAATTTTACACTCATATACAGTATAATTAATCTGCCTACTACTTAGAATAAGATAATATTAAAGTAATATAATTCCATATACTATAACAATCCCTTATTTTGTCCAAGTGCACCACGCACCACTACCAAGCCCATCAATTTCAGAGCTGATTTGTAAAATAGGTTGACTTTAAGTCTATATGATCCAATTCTTGGCTTATAGTAGACATTTCAGACGTGTTTATGAATGCCAGGATCATCTGCAGAACCATATGACTGGCTAATCCTGATAAATTCACCTGAACCTGGGAAGGGGTTCAGTACAGGGTCAGCACCATAGGGAGAGTGAAACAACATGAAAGACAGAGAAAATGGATAGAGAGAAAAATCAATTTTCAGCCCAAATTACCGTTATAATAACTAGCTTCAGTAAATGACTTCAGAATTTAATTTAGTGACAAAAAAGGGAAAACATTTGCAGTCAGTGGTATCCTGCAGCTTGTCATCTGACCCACACTCTTGCTATGCGACTCACTGATTCCCTAAAGGACCTTCATGCTCTCTCTCTGTCTTTGTCTCTGTCTTAGTCTCTCTCTCTCTCTCTCTCTCTCTCTCTCTCTCAGTATCATCTCCTATACAGCTGAGCCACGTATCCTTGAGTTTTGGATGATAATATATTCCAGCCACAAAGCCAGCTGAACAATGCTGTATATAGAAAGGGTTCCTCTCGGCCTTCCTGAGGAGTGCCTGTTTTTGGGCCCTGTGTTTTGAGTTTCTCTCCCTTCTTTAAATGACAAAGTAAATCCTCATGGCAGCCCCCTACGAGATTCCCCCGCCTGCCCCCTACCCATAACCCCCAAGCTCCAAGACAGGCCAACAAAAGGGCCCATTTGCACGGTGTAAGGGCATAATGCAGTTATTAGTGTGAGGAGCTGCAGAGGGTCAGAGGGGGAGAGCCACCCTCCTGCCCCAGTACAATGCAGGCCAGTGGGCTGAGCCAGGGGGGCTCGGGGTGCCGGCCATTCGGCTTTTCTTTCCAAACCTTTTTTCATCAAAGAGTCACTTGATTCACAGCTTTATAATAAAACGTCTCTGTTTTTCAGAAATAAATTACTCAAGAATAAACCTGGCAAACATCTCAGGTTTTCCAGCAAATTAAAGTACTTTGTTTAAAAAAAAAACTTAACAGCTCAGCATTGACATTTGCTGCATTAAACCTTCAATCACTCTAATTATCACAATAAGCTCCCACCTAAGAGTCATGACAGCCACTGAATCATGGTTTGAAGGGATCTCCTTATTAATAACAGTCCAAAGAAAAAAGTTTGCTTTTGATACAGTTGCTAAGTTCTATCCCATTAAGTGAAACCAAGAGTCTCGTTCACTTTCACCACATCAGAGCAACTAAAACCTGAGCTAAACTCATCAGTCTTGTGCCCATTGCTTCCACTGAGACCTAACTGACAGCATCTCCGGCCTAGTTGAAGCTTCAATTGGCTGCCTTCTTCCGTGCCCCGTTATTAACCCTCTCCTTATCCCTCGCTCACTCACAACTCATTCACATGGAGGTCTGACATTGCTTTGATCGTGAATCTCTCCACTCCATTTTTAGTTTGTAAAGTTAACGTATGCTGTCCCAGAGAGAGATAAACGCTAAATCCTGCTCATCCAGCACCTCATCAGTCTGACTCCAGCTTAGAAGAGTGGAGAGAAACCCCAGGCATACAAAACCAGCTTTTGTCTACATGTACACGTGTATACATGCATATGTGAACTTACACATGCATACATAGCAAATCTCCAACATCCAGATTAATAATGAACACATTCTTCTTTAAACCTTAGCCAGAAGAGAAGCTTTTCTGAAATAACATCGTGCAGGACTACTAAGGTCTGGAATAACACAGTATATGTATTATGCATTTTGTAGAAGGAATATATTGAGCACAGACTGAACTGAAGACTTTCTCATTTATACCAAAGCTGTAATACGTAACATACTGGAACAATCTGAACTCTAAATCTCTTTGTATATTTCCCTCACTGTCTGCACTGCATTGTATGTGCTAAGGTTTAGATCTTAGTAGTGGTATATATATATATATATTTACATCAAAACCTTGAAAAATAATTGCTTTGATTTTCTAATATTCTAATTATAAATTCTTCCTGTGTGTATGTGGATTTTCTGTGGTTCTCTGGTTTCTTCCCACCTCCTAAAAAATAGTGGTAGGTGGTGTATTCCCACCTCAGGTTGGTGTGCTTGGGATAGGTGATGGATCCACTGTGACCCTGACAAGGATAAAGTGAATACAGATGAAGGATTAAAGTATAGCACATAAATAGTAGCATGATTCATAATATATGGCATGATTCATAAAAGTTAAAAGTTCTACATAGAACCCTACAGCAGAGGGCTTCAAATTTCATAAATGCTTCAGAATTGCATCCGTTTACATTGGTTGAGGAATTCAGTAAATACATTCAGTAGGCTAAGGCTGAGTTTCTATTCTTAACATAGGTGAATCCATAATCAGGAACAGAGGAACAGACAAGCAAGGTGAAAGCACAGGAGAATGTGCTTTTTGAACCAGAAACTCTGGTTTAGAGTAAGGGTCAGTAATGTATTACACCAGAAAGACTTTGCAAAAGAACTAGGTCAAATGTTAGAAGCATAGGAGTATGAGCCAGAGGTGTTAGAGTCTGGTTTGTATGAATATGTTCAAAGCATTCAGTGGTGGAGAATTTCCAGTACACAAAATGCGGAATCAGCAAGCTGAGTAACCTTGAAAAGATCTGTGAATCACTCAATAAACAGGGCAAAGGAAAAACTGCCAAAAAGATCTGAATGAAAACTGTGTACATTTGACCTTTTCTGATCCTGCCATTTTTTCCCAATCAGCAGAGATTTGTAATCCCGGAAATATGCGGCTCTGATAAAAGCAAGGCCTCCTGATGAAGATCGCACACGGCTGGGAGACAGAACGTCTGCAGAGCAGCGGAGATACTGTACAAAGTGGAGAAGGACAGCGGAAGATAGTCCTGGTCTTCGTCCTCTAACTGCCACAGAGCAGATTTACAATATCTTGCCTCCTATCAATCCCGGAATCTGCGGAATGTGCTTTGGCCAACTCAATAGGCGGACTCCTATCAGGAGTGGGGTTCGGCTCTCTGTCAGTTTATTGATAAAACAGCCGCTTTCTCTCTCTCTCTCTCTCACTCACTCTCTCTCTCTCTCTCTCTCTCTCTCTCTCCTTTCATCTGAAGTGTGCTCCATCAGCACGGAAGCTGTCAGAAGTGTTCTGCCAGGCCGGAGACTTCTGCAATCACCACACCAGTACAAAACAGAGGACTGAGGACAGCGCTGGGGAAAATGTGCAGGCATGGAATTTAAAAAGTGCTATTATGGCTATCCATCAACACTAGCACAACCGCATGCGATATGCACAAAACCAAGCAGAGGAGCTTCACTCTGATGATTAGAATATATCTGAAAGTCTAACATCAACTAATGATATTTTGGTGTATCCATTTTGATCACTATAGTCATTTTATTTCTCTGTAATTCTGATAATCTACAACTGGAATTGAAGACAAGAATGTAACATAATGAGTATAATGTGAACCTGAAAGAGGAAGAGAAATTAAAGATTATTACAAATTGAGAGTCAGTGATGGTGGCAAACGAAAAATCATTGAATTTCTTTAAAAAAAGGAAGAAAGAACAAATCTTTGACGGTCGTCATGGAAACTGGAGGCCCGTGGTGTTAGGCTGCATGTCTCTGAGTGTGAGCAGACCAAAGGAACCAGAGGACACATACACACACACACACACACACACACACACGAGCTAAGTCACAGATTTCAGGGATCAAGTGGTGAGCATGAAGAGATGGAGACAGTGTCACAATCTCTCGCTCTCACACGCTCGCGCACACACAAGTATACACACACACACACACACATGCACACACACACACACACGTTAGGGATGGTCAGAGTGGAGTCAGTGTCCCATTAGTTTCCCTAACACGGAAAAACAAGGGTTTGTAGTTTGCTGGTTAGCTTTATTGCATGTTGTATTGAAGGTAATAATGCAACTTTTTGGTACATATATAATGGTGATAGGATAGAATCCATAGGATTTAGATTTAAACATTTAAAAAGCCTCCATAATTTAGTTCCACACCTTACATTAATATCAGTGAACGATCATTTTAAAAACACCCATTCAACTAATTGTACACAGCAATATGGGACATTAACTTGATATATTAACTTACCTGTTCAGCATATTCACTAGAGGCAAACATTTTATCACCCCAAAATTCTTGGTGATACAATGCATACCATCTCTTAATGCTTACATAAGAGTGGAAAAAGACGCCATGAAATTGAATGAGCTGTAAAAGAGGGCAGAGGAGAGTCAAATGGAAAGAGATATAGTCTGAATATTAATAAATATAACATGATAACGAAGACAGTCCTATCTTTTGCAAAGGCAGGAATTCTCATTCAAGGTCAGAATTCAAAGAATTCTCATTCAAGGTCAGCTCATAGCATCCGATCCCTTCATCAACCCATCACTAGTTTTCATTTCAAGAGCCATGGGGCTAGGCCCTGAACTATGCTGCCACAATTGCTAGAAGAATGTCACCCATTGCTGATAGAAACCAGCCATGTGAACCTGGAGATGGGTGGCAGCAGCACTACGTGACCGTGCCCCCATAGTGTACAATGGCCATCCAAATATCTTTTCAAATCCTAGTGCTCGCGGTCATTGCTGGCAGTTACGTAATTTAACGTTGTGTAACATTTCCTGTCTGCCAGACCTGAGCCATCTCCTCAAACATTGTTGTGAATTATAAATTAAATAACAACGTTGCTATCAGTGCTTCGCACAAGCACAAAATAAAGCAGGTTTTTTCTGTTTTCTCAAGATTTAAGGTGAGAGGACTTGATAAGAAAAAAGACTGATGAAGTCAACAACAGTAAAAATTGACTCTGCTTTATAAATCAGATAAATTTTCTATAATAAAGCTAAGTCATACAGATATAATCCTGTGAAGCTACGAGATTTAATCTGGCTAATTTATGAACAAGGACAAAATCTAATGTTTTACACTTGGGTGTCAGGAGGAACGTAATAAGAAAGATAAATTATCTGTGCATTTCACAAAATGTGTTTTTTTCACAGTTAAAATGCTAAATTGTAGCACTCATGGATTTACATTTTAGAGGTATTATTATAGGTTTTACATTTCAATGCAAATTTCAGTGTCTTATAATAGGCAGATAGGTGTAGTAAGTTAAGGTTACTCGGGATTATGACTAGTTTTTCACTTTTCTCTTCCTATACCTTAGTTCTAAACTATTAATGGAACCTGTTGGAGAATCAGCCCTGAGGATACGTTGAGAAAAACTCTCGCTTATACACTCACACACACAGAGCACGCATGTGTCTCTCCCAGCCCGGTATAGCCAGAGGGGCTTTAGCAGCCCAGCTCCTCAGAGACTGATTAACACAGGCATGTCTCCAAGCAGGAGAGCATATCTTACACTCCTCCTCAAAGAGAGCAATCTCACACACACACACACACACAGTGCATTCGTGTTATGCTCACACACAAATGTCCTAACGGTTAAACATCAGGAACTGACACAGAGGTTCACAGAGGAAAACGCACTCACATAGAAGACACAAAACATTTACCTATCCAGCTTAAGCAGTGTTAAACAGTGGCCATGTGGAGAGAGCTGAATGCAGTGGTGAGTGATTGTGCCCCCTGTTCTCTACCTCACCACACAAGCCTGCACTGCTTTCATCCTGACTCCCCCTTCCCTTGCTGCTGCCTTTTGTCTGGATGTGCTAATATCCCAAGTGCAATGCTCCAAACTCTGCAAGCCTACTGCGAGAGAAGATCAATACTGCATCCAGCTCTGCCCTGTTACTCGGGGTTATGTAAATGCCCTCGATCTTTCCCAAAAAAAACACACGCTTGCACACATACACACACAGGGCACTAACCCACAGTTCTAAGCACTATTCCTACCTCTTAAAAGACTACAGCCTGACATGGTAAAGCAGTGAAGTGAGTGAGTGGGCAGAGTGAACGTTTGAGCCCATCGATTTCCTGTCAGGCTAAAAGCCTAACCTGCCTAGCAGCAGTTGACTGCTCTTCCTCAGGTGCTGAGAGCTAGCCGTCCCACAGCCACAAAAAAAGACCCATTACGCCAGCTAGATCAATACCAGCACCACGTAGCACTGGAGAATATGGTCAGACATCGCAGGACATCTATTTTTATGAGACCTGATCATCACCTCACAGTCAATTATAGCTTCTCACATGACTGAGAGTTCAGTGGGATCAGGGAGTTCAGAAAGATTAAGCTAAAAATGATGACTGAGATACTGCAGGAGCTCCAAACTCAACTGAATTAAATAAATATCATCTCCACTGTTTGTGTACAGCTGTCTCCCTGAGAACTCTGATTCAACCCAGATTGGAGTGGAAGAAATGATAACGTTCACTTCATATTACTATAGCACAGGGACGTCTTTGTTTCGTCCTAAAACCACTCGGGAAGAACATTGTACACATTTTCTACCAATGCGGTGCTTCATACTTTTTTTTCGGGTACTGTCTCGTGTTTCCGCTGGTTTGCAAGCCATTATGTATTCAGAAGTGGGGGTTAATTAAAAATAAGAAAAATAACATGTGATGGATTTAACTACTTGCATTTCATCTTTAATCTCAGTCTCAGACAGCCTCACTATTATCTTTTTACACATTTCTGGCCACAAGCTTCAGAATCATACAGATTGCAATCTGACTCTTCCATGTATACACAATTCCTTGCACCAGTTTCCGCAGTGAAAACAAACTTTTGGACACAATGACACAATGTTTTTCAGGGCATGGTATATTGACTAGATTACAATAAGTTTACAGAAACCCATACTTAATTTTTTTTGAAGCACTTAATCCTGAATAAATGAGGTAACTTGTTTGTTTGCGAGTGGGCCTGTGGTTGGTCTTCTGCCATCTGCTTATGAATGAGATTGCATTTATTCAGGAAATGTACCAGACTGTCTAGTGATTGCTAGAGATCTTGTGAGACTTATTATTAATTATACAGTTACAAGTATATAATTACTCAGTGTATGTTTGTTTAGCTTTAGCAATGTAACTTCTATTTAGTACATTGGAATTTCCAGTAACATTTCCATAGTTTCTTCTGCATATTTAATTTAACAATGAAAATAACCTAAGCTGCTTGAGTTATTGTCAAAACGATGAACTTACGCCATCCCAAAACCTCAGATATCACCAGTTTGTAGTGCTGGAACTAATCCAATTTCCCCATCTGGAAATTTGCTCATCGGTGGTGAAAAAGCTGAGAATGAATTAAGATTAGGCATCAGCTCATGAACCAGTACCAGCAATTTGGGGTAAAAGAGCCATCAAGGCTACAAGGAATCAGTTAACAACACTGCTGGCACGAGAAAGATTTCTGAGTAACCTCCACATTGAAAAGATTCCACAAACACCAGCAAAGGCTAATGCACATGGATGTGCTTGTCCACACACACACTCAGACAGTAAACAGAAGGTTTTCTCCTCCTAATGTAGCATGTGTGTGTATGTCTTCCTGCCGTCTGAAGGGTCACTGTGTTTATTAATCTTACATCAGAATGTCACTTTCAAACAGTGCAGAGCTCCCAGAGGGGGCCCTTGACCCTGTTTTTTTCTCTCCAGTGATAAACACAAGATGGCCGGCCCCACCCCTGTTAGTTTACACAAGCCTGTTAAACATCCCCTGCCTCTTGCCCTCTGCACCGGCACCCCAGCACCAGGCCGCACAGCCAGAACAGCCTTCCTGCTCATTTGCCAGCGGAGCGTACATGCAGTGTATTTGTGCCGCATAAATCATTCTTTCATCGCTTGTCCCCCCTCCCCCTTCTCGGGGCGCCATGTTTTTTTTTTCCAGGTTGGTGTAGGTAATGTACCGCTGGCCTGTACTGTAGCAGCTCTGTAAAGCGCTGACGGATTGGAGCCAGCTGGCCAGGAGTACGGCACTCTGCCCAACATTCCTGCCCAGCTCGGGTGCACTTCATCGCTGCCACCTTCACAGCAGCCGTCAGGAGAAAACAGGTCCGGCCGAAACAGCCACCTTATTCATTCATGCCCTTTTTCTCTTGTTTAGTCAGCAGAAATATTGAGGACTTTAGAGCGAGCTGAGCTGTAATGTTTAATCATGAAGCAAGATGAAGAAAAACTCTCATGGAAATGAAACATTTTGATTAATTATAAAACTTTTTCACTTCTGACACCTCATAATCAGTTAATTTTCCTGCATTACAGAAAGCTGTTTCAATTAAATCCAGACTAGTTAATGCAAAGTGGGTGTGTGAGTGACTGTGTGTGGGTGAAGGAGAAGGCATGTGCACGGTTCCTTTATATTTGGACTTTGATGATCCCACATTCCTCTAAATTATTTCACCTAAAAAGCACGCTGGCAGACGGCTGTGTTTAAGTTAACTGTATAGTATGTTTACACTATGAGGGCTTCTTCCACTGTGGAAAGGGCCTCGGTTGAATTAGAGGATTATCAAAATGATGCATGGCCTCTGACAGCTGGCCACTTGAGTTTGACAAATGTTGCAGGAACATCTTCCATTCAGTGGAAGCTCTTAGGTGAACTGAAAGCAGAACTGGAACACTGTGTGCAATCAGAAATGTGTCAGAGGAGAAACCTAAGAATAAAAATGACAAAACTGAATTATAACAAGAACCAAACATGACACTATATACAGCCTGTAGTAGAGGGTGCTGTTTACACTGATGCTACTTCATCCCAAATAAAGTTCCTGTCCCTTTTTCCAGCCCCACACATACACAAACGCTGCAGGCATGAGGAGGAAACACTTCACCGGTTTAGAGACTTTTACTACTCTAATTAATAACAGGTCTGGCTCTGTGCTCATGTCTCTCTCTCTCTCTCTCTCTCAAACACGCACACACACACGCTCATATGAATACACTCATATGAACTGGGTCATAAGGGCATGAGATAATGTTGATATAGGAAGATAAACAATAGTGTGCAAATGAAATGTTTTAAAATGTGAAATGTCTTTTCAGTTGGTGGTCTGGATTTAACATGCAAGAAATGTAAAATGTGCTAATCAAAGTTCAGCTTTCAATACATAATATTTTCAAACTTCCAAATGATGCATTTAAAACTGAAACTAGGACATTTTATATCACAATAAGAATTATATTAAAAAGCAGTTGATTGGATAAATTTCCAGTACATGATAAACTGTAAATAAAAGGAGCATGGAAGTGTTCATCAGATAAAAACGTATCCAACTCCAATTGATTTCACATTTCTGTACGCTGCATTAAAGCAGAAAATAATTTAACAGCAATGCAAATCCTTCACAACACTTTACATGGATTGTGTAATCCATAGGTTTTCATTAAGAATGCAAGATTGAGATCGATTCGCTTTGGATTATATGATTACTAATTTACTAACCATTATTGAGGTGCTCCTTTCAGGCCACAATGGACTCGTGAAGGGCCATTCTTCAGGATCTCATGTTAACCTGTTACCCGTTACCAGCAACAAATGTCATTTAGGATTTTCAGTAATGCGTCACCTGAACGCTGTCCCTGAGCACTGCCACACAGTCCTGAGGAACCTGCATTTCCTGTCTCTCTCTCTCACTCATTCCTCCTAGTAGCCTCCAACCATTCCACAGTTGCTTATACTGTTCACAAATATGCAAGGATAACAACAAGGATTTATAGATCAGAGTAAACCCAGAGTGTATATCTGTACAGGTATTTATAGATCAAGGTATATAGAGAGAGTTATGAAGACAGGGATTGTATGAACAGGCATATATAGATAGGAGTATGTACAAAGGGCTATGCGGATAGGGGTATATACAGAAAGTTATATGGACATGGATATACTGTATATGCGGGGCATATAAAGAAATGCTGTATAGACAGGGGCATACAGAGAGAGGTAAATAAAAGGGGTTATATGGACAGAATCATGCATACAGATGTATATATAGAAGACAGGATCATGGTGCTTTCTGGCTATCAGGTATGAGAAAAACAACTTGCACTGTTTTCTGCAGGTCTAGACAAACAGACTAATACATGCAAGCAGAGAACACTCACTCTCACACACAGAGACACACTCCTGCTCACGGATAAATGTCCTATCTTCATCAAACTGTCACAAGCATCTTCACACCTTTTCACTGCTAGAGTGTAGATATGAGCCAGCATTTCTTGCCAACTCAGATTTGTTGAAAGCTTGGTCAATATTCTGGCACCACCCATCCTGTTGGATGTCAGGTAAGAGAGGAATAGCAGGCATGTCTTCGCCTCAGGGGAAATGTAACTAAAGCCTCACAGTGCAGCCAAGCTAAAGCTACACACACCAGCATAGCTTCTAATTCACCACAGTGATATACACTTGGCCCAGGAAGATGTGACATGAAGCACTCACAGACTGCACTTAAACATTCTCGTTTGGCTTGTTTGTGTATTCTGTGTTGAGTTATGCACCACAGTCTCCTGTATGCCCGCACATTTGCCAGATTATGGCAAACCAAGGGCCTGACCAAAGCAAAACAGGCTTTCACCCACAAATTTACAGACCTGCTACTGGAAGAGAGAGGATGAAAGAAGAGGAGGAAGAGAGAGAAACACTGAAACCTACAAAGAGTCTGCTGCAGTAATTTAATTGGATAAAAGTGTAATTCAACAAGAAAGTGACAAGAAAAGTCGGAACAAATAAAAGGAGTCCTGAAAGAAAAAATAATCATCTGCTGACTACAGCTCCAGAGCAATTACTGCTTCTTATCTCCATTCCCTGGTAAAAGCCGTCCTGACAGCCTCTACATCAAACATGTCCAGCGCACAAAGAGACAGGGATCTGTATGTGAGGAATGTGTATGATAAAAACATTATGGGGAAAGTGAATGCTGAATGGTATAATGAGATTTCCTCATGTCCAAAATGAGGAAATCTCCCGAGGGGAGACATGGCTATGACATGGGTTTTGCTGGAGACTTTGATGGATCAGACATCACTGAATTTGCAAAAGGGCCTCCAAAAATAAAATACAAAATTGCAAAAGCTGCAAAGTAAACTCTGCACATCCTCTCTAATCTTAAACATTCAGCCAAAGGGAGGAATTATTCCATAAAATACCCTGAAGCTATCTGCGCCATTTAATGCTTAAACATTCTTAGTTGATTCTCTGGCTGGATCATCACAGAAATACTATCAGAAATAAGAACATTTCCATTTAATCTCATGCTCATTTTTATTTCACTGGATAGTAGTTGGCAATATCCCAGGGGTCCTGTGATTACTGGTAGGCTTGTTCAAGTTGCACTCCAGGGAAATCAGAAAGGGCTTGCCACACAACAACAAGTGACCTTTTATAAAGAAGACATCAGTGAAAAAACAGGAGTTTAATTAGCACACTGGCCCTAAACCAATTAAGAGGAATGTTTCATCATATTACAAGACTTTATGAGCCCCAAGCCTAACGTTAAAGCCTTGTTTGCACATTTTCCTTGAGGCTACTACAGATAGTGTATGTGGTGATGAATGAAATATTCAAAACTAGTACTATCATAAATATATAATAACATGTTGCCCTATAAACTTGGCCAAGATATAGCGTGGCTGTGTTTCTTTTCATGGCCATTTTAGAACCAATCCATCACTTTATTAGTGAAAGCAGTGGCACACACAGTCCTAACTGGCACTATGGATTTTTGGCACCAAGGCAGATATTGAGACTGCACATGCCAATTTTTTGACTCTGCTCAATTTCTGCAGGTGATTAACAGCCAAGTGTAATTATGCCAGAAGCCCATCACACCAAGAAAATAATTTATAGGTACTGAAAATAAACGAATAAACTAGAGGTGCTGTGTTGCTCCATGGCCAGAGGTGTTTTTCTCTACCAAACATTTCTGATCTTGGGTTTATTCTACCACATTTCCTTTCCATTTTGCTCTTTCTTTGTTTCTCTCTCTTCTTTCAGTAAAGGAATGGTGAAGATATGAGGTGAAGCCATGTGTGAAAGCTAATAAGGTCCAGTGGGAGAGTACATAACATTAATGAGCTCAAATACAACTCGCCTTCTCTACCCCGACTGCGGCACTGTGAATCTGATAACACTCTGCCGGCACACATTTGCTTCATTAGTTAATTCACTGACTCTGTAAGTGTTGGGTTTAAATAGGACTAAAGCAGTATGCATCAGTCTATGCATCTTAAACACTGTCCGTTTGTGATATAGAAAGTTATTTTGGACAGGGCTTCATGGGCTTTAAAGGGCTTTAAGCATGGACAGAAATCACAGATGTATTGGTATGAGAAGAGTAGGCGTTTTTTTTTGCCTAGTACAAAACATTCTGTTGCAGACTGAGAAAAAGATTTAAGAAAATTCGTGCAGATTTCCAGTGAAAGTATTCCTAAACAAAACGTTTGGAATATAAAATATTATGAAATGTGTCTGAAATGTAATGACAAGGAGTAGGACAATCATCAGACACAGGGTAGAAATAATACGGTGAGAGAATGCGAATGAGAATGGCAGGCGGCTCGGTTGTGAGGCGAGGCAGCAGCTTTGGCTTCTCTGTGATTGATGTTGAAGTCCATGGAGCAGCTTATCTCCCTCAGCCCTCACATTTACATACTGAGGAACCTCACACTCTGCTCTCTAGCTCAGATCTATTTTTAAAACTTGCTCCAGCGGAGAGCAGGGAATTTTTTATTCATGATCAAGAATAACTTATTAAATAACAAGCCAATAACTTAGGCCATCTGATTTCAGCATGATTATTAATTGATCCATTGATAATCAGGTTGAGCTGTGAACTTTTTCTGAGCTATGGCAGGACGGATGTTATGTTGGAGATCAGTGACATTTGTGATCAAAATGTTTTCTTTAAATATTTTACTCTGAATCAAAAAAGGGAACTTTTAATGACACCTGTTTATGTTAATATACAACTTTGCCACTAAAAGCTTTCCGGAGTTGGAAACTGGCTGTGTGTTCTGGTTTCTTGCTACCAATTTGAATTGATATGAAACTTATTCAAATGAAAAGAACCAACCATTTACTAGTTAACAAATCCCACACAATCTGCCAAGAGTGATACAACTCGTGGTGTGTGAACGGGTGTGTCTTTGTAATGTAATGCTGAAACTACCACCTTCACGTTTACAAATGGGCTGTTTGAGGTCATTTCTCTCACTTTTAACAAACATTAGGTTTACTGAATTTGGTTGTATTAAGAGAAGACTAAAGAACAGGAACAATAAGTGGTGTATGCTACCACGGATGTTATGTTGGAGATCAGTGACATTTGTGATCAAAATGTTTTCTTTAAATATTTTACTCTGAATCAAAAAAGGGAACTTTTAATGACACCTGTTTATGTTAATATACAATTTTGCTATTCAATAATATTCAGTAATATTTGTTTAAAATGTAATAAAATGATTTAAAATAGAGAGAGAGAAACTGAACATCCAATATTCAAAACCTCTGTACTTTTAATCATTTTAACATTACCTCATTAAATGGGTTATTTTTCTAATTGCAGATGGGTTTTTTTTTTAACCAATATCTTATCTAGGCATAATTTAATTAGGCCATCATAATCTCATCTAAATGTGATTGACCATTTGATGACTAGTCACTGCTTCGGAAGATAACAAAATAACAAAGGCATCGATAAAAGTCTGCATTCCGTGCCAGCATAATAAAATCAAGAGCATTTGATCCTTATCAAAGACATTATAGATAGGATTATGAAGAATATAACCGACATTTTTCACTTTAGCAAAAGCAGAAGGGGGAAAGTTTCTAGTCGAAATCCGCAATGACTTTCTTTGACCAATCAGGAGCAAGAGGCGAAGGAAAACAAAATCTGTGATTGGTCTGAGAGGCGTCGGTTTCAAGGCGCCCCGTGGTGACGAGCGGCGGGTCTGAATGAGGGGCGCCTGGAAACAGACGACACACTTTACAGTGTGCGCTGCGTGCTCGCGCTCAAACCGTGCAGAGAGAGAGACGCGATTCTCCTAGCGCTCCCAGACGGACGACGCAGCGACGCTGTGCTCCACACAAATACCTATAACCTGGGGGAAAAGTTTATACGCGCAGATCCAGACATCCTCCGTGCGTGAGATACGCATTCAAGGACACTGAGGAAGCCATGGAAAGTTAACATCTAGAGGATTTTCTGCTATGATCCCAATCCCTGAGTTTCTGATGGACTTTGGAGCAACTTGGTGATCGCAAGAGTTTTTCAGTGACTTTTAAAGGACAAAAACGCGCACAGTCCACGATTAGGCTGCTCTTTTCTGGGGCTGTGGAAGGACTTTTTGGGGACCTGTATGCATGTATTGCAGGTTGATGGTGCCAACATGCTCGCCTGCGTGCTGGAGTGAGTCGACGCGAGCGAAGAGCAACAGCTGGAAAGGATTTTCCTCCTGTGTAATTGGGTGAAATTCGGTGGTGGACTAAACAGGCCTGGTTTTCAGGTTTTTTTTTACCACAATTACAAAAAAAAAAAAAAAAATTACAACGCATTGTCTTTAACTTTTCTTCTGATTGTCCAATAACGACGGTTTTGGCCAGAATGCCGCGGTGTGCGGAACGTGTGGGCTTCTTCCTCGCGACTTTGTGCCTTTTGTGCTTCAGCCCGAGCGGCGGTCAGTACCATGGCGAGAAGGGCATCTCGATCCCGGAGCACGGATTCTGCCAGCCCATCTCCATTCCTCTGTGCACGGACATTGCGTACAATCAGACCATCATGCCCAACCTTCTGGGTCACACCAACCAGGAGGACGCAGGACTGGAGGTGCACCAGTTCTACCCGCTGGTGAAAGTGCAGTGCTCAGCTGACCTCAAGTTCTTCCTGTGCTCCATGTACGCGCCTGTGTGCACGGTGCTGGAGCAGGCCATCCCGCCGTGTCGCTCTCTGTGCGAGCGGGCCAGGCAGGGCTGTGAGGCGCTCATGAACAAGTTCGGCTTCCAGTGGCCCGAGCGCCTGCGCTGCGAGAACTTCCCAGTACACGGCGCGGGTGAGATCTGCGTGGGCCAGAACACGTCAGAGGCCGGAAGTCCGACGTCCGACCCGACACCGTACGTGCCCGACCTGATCACACTGCCGCCCAATACAGGTAGAAACCCTCAGCAGTTCACTTGCCCGCTGCAGCTCAAAGTGCCCTCGTACCTCAACTACTACTTCATGGGCGAGAAGGACTGCGGCGCGCCGTGTGAGCCCTCCAAGCCCAACGGCCTCATGTACTTCCGGGAAGAAGAGGTGAAGTTTGGACGCCTCTGGGTGGGCATCTGGTCCATTCTGTGCTGCGTGAGCACCCTCTTCACTGTGCTCACCTATCTGGTGGACATGAGGCGATTCCGCTATCCGGAGAGGCCCATCATCTTCCTGTCCGGCTGCTATTTCATGGTGGCCGTGGCCTACGCAGCGGGCTTCTTCCTTGAGGACAAAGTGGTTTGCATCGACAAATTCAACGAGGATGGTTACAAGACGGTGGCGCAGGGTACAAAGAAGGAAGGATGCACCATCCTCTTCATGATCCTCTACTTCTTCGGCATGGCGAGCTCCATCTGGTGGGTCATTCTGTCCCTCACGTGGTTCCTCTCAGCCGGCATGAAGTGGGGCCACGAGGCCATCGAGGCCAACTCGCAGTACTTCCATCTGGCGGCGTGGGCCGTTCCTGCGGTCAAGACCATCACTATCCTCGCCATGGGTCAGGTGGACGGAGACCTGCTGACGGGCGTGTGCTATGTGGGCATATACAGCGTGGCGTCTCTGCGGGGCTTCGTCCTGGCGCCCCTCTTCGTTTACCTCTTTATCGGCACGTCGTTCCTTCTAGCAGGCTTCGTGTCGCTCTTCCGTATCCGCACCATCATGAAGCACGACGGCACGAAGACTGAGAAGCTGGAGAAGCTCATGGTGCGCATCGGGGTGTTCAGCGTGCTCTACACTGTGCCCGCTACCATCGTGATCGCCTGCTACTTCTACGAGCAGGCTTTCCGCGAGCACTGGGAGAAGACGTGGCACATGCAGACGTGCAAGCGCTTCGCTGTGCCCTGCCCGGCCGGCAACTTCGCGCCCATGTCGCCCGACTTCACCGTGTTCATGATCAAGTACCTGATGACCATGATCGTGGGTATCACGTCCGGATTTTGGATCTGGTCCGGCAAAACGCTGCAGTCGTGGCGCAGGTTTTATAAAAGACTCAGTAACAGTAACCAGGGCGAGACGACTGTATGAAAACGGGACACGACCCTTAGAGTGAAACACAAGACTAACATTTTGAGGAAATTGGTTTGCCGAGCCTGGACGACACTTTTCTTTATTATTATTATTTTAAATTTCTGAGACCTTTTCTTTTAAACGAGCCCAAACACAAAGCTGAAGCGTTGTGCGCTTAATAACCATGCTTTACAGCAAAGTCGCTTTGGCTTCTTGAGAAATTCAATTGTGTGGACACTCAAAAAAAACAAAGTGCCAGCATGTTTCCCCAAACTTACGGCTCACTTGCCTTTGCTTCCTTCATGTGAAAGAAAGATTTGGACTTTGCCTCTATGTACCAGTATATTTTACACATGTGATCTGCACATTTAAGGCCTACATTTCACGCGCTGTAATCAGCATAGTACATGTAGCGCTCATTACTGTGGAATCGTGTTTTTTTGTTTTTGTTTTTTTTTTTAACCCACGAATATTGACCGTGTTTTGCTTTTCAGATGTATCCTCTCTCGTCTTCTATGGACTTGTATGACTTTCAGAGCCACCCGCTGACAATCATGCATCGTTCATGTGGCACAAAAGCGCGTTGGGTTTGGGGTTGGAGAGCTACATGCATGTGTCCAGCTGGGAAATTATGCAAGCTCCTTTAAAACTGCGTAACTTGTAAATAATCACCCTTTCTTAAAGAATATATGTATTTATGAAGATAATCTTGTTGTTTTTTACTTGATTTTTTTTAAAACAGAAAATTGGTAAGAGGACATTTGTATATGTACAGTTTCACTGAATAAAACGATTAGATTTTTAATTATCTGCTTCATAAGTATTCATTTCTTTAATATTTTTGGTGATGATGATTTCAGTCATTTGTTGGATTATTTAAAATGCCGAACAACTATTTTATCCTAAGGCGATACTCTAGAATGAACCTTGAAAACATTATTATTATTATTATTATTATTATTATTATTATTATTATTGAATAGCAAGCGCATTTCCACTCACTTGTTTTAAAAGTTAAAACTGTCACAAATGAGCTAGTTCTTCTCCAGGGTTATTAAAAGGCTACAACAACTTCAGGAAACATGGCTACAGGTTGCGCTTTTACAGATTATACACAGAGGAACAAGAAGCTTAAAACGCATTATAACAGACAGTGGGCATGTACCAGGGAGAAGTGCAAACTCGCCTCATTAGCATCAGTAACAGCGCCTATCAGAGAGCAACGGCCTGACAGCGCGTTCTGTCAGGGAGAGAAAGTGTACCCCAGTGAGATAGCGCCCCCAGTCGGTGGATGGGGTTAAAAAAGCCTTCTTTATTACCCCTGGACTTCTCAAAATGGGGTCCAGGGATGTGTGCAGTCAGGTAGTCTCTGAATCTATTACCCTTTTGATGGCATGATTAGACTGAGGAAATACTAAGCCTATTATTAATATAGTTCATACAGTTAGGATATTAATGAATTATTATAGTCTACATGCAAGCCTAATTGACTGGTCATTCGATTGTTCAACTATTCAAGCATAAACAATGACAGTACAGTTTTAATAAAGTTAGGAAGTTTTTTTTAATATATAATACAAAATACTACAAATCGTAAACATAAACTTCAGGAATAAAAAGCGAATGGCTACAATAAATAAATATGATGGTATTTCATTCATATTGTGGGTTGTGTTGGATCCAGAGGATATCCCTGGAACAATTGACGCGAGGTGTGGACACACCCTGACTGGGACAGCAGTCCATTATTGCCCAGATGTATTGAATAGTTGTTTTTTGCTCTGCTTATAATGCATGTAATTGTTTTTTTTTTTTGTTTTGGTTTTTTTTAATACACTCAAAGAGGAACCTGGCTACCAAAACAACTGAGAAGCTACAGGCTGTAAGGCTGACATTTTTACTTTTATATATCTCCTCAGTGAGTCACATTTAGGGTGTGTGTGACTTAATCTGTACTTGACATGGCACTTACGAAGATTAGACCACCATGGGGTGTGTTTAACCAGAAACAGACGAGTTGGATCAAGAGGTCATACACACTGTGAAAATTATAGTAAAAGTCATTCCTGATTTTACACACAGTACATGAAAATTCATTAATCCAAGGACATTTTTACCAGTGATAATGGCTGTCTGCAATCTATATACGGTGGCACGTAGAGCCAAAGAGCATGGTGACTGTGCTTACAAACTAGCCATAAAATCACCATTGTATATACTGGTTTCGAATAATTACTCTGTCCATGGAGTTCAGCAGAATGTGGGCAGCTATTGTAAAGTAATCAGACAGATGAGCGGTTGCTAACTCCACACACATAACATCCGCTAATCATCTCAGCAAGCTTGGAAATAGTTCTGCTTAGTTTTTTTTAAAAGTATGAGCTCATATTGCTATAAAATAATTTACTGTGTTTATACACAGCAAGAGGAAATGCGAAAGCTAATACGAATGTTGTGGCTCGCAGGCATCCTCAGCAGGGAGGAGAGATTCTCTCTCAGCAGTACACTGTGAGATTCCTGATCACTTTTCCAACATCTTGTCATGAAACCACCATTCTAAGACAGCAATGTGAAATAATCACTTAGAATTCATATTAATAAACAGTTGATCATAAGATTCTAAGATTTAACTGTCATGAAATATGTTGAAAGTTCACTCAAACAAGCTGTGTTCAGAGCCTAGTGAAGTGAATGTGAAGGAATAGTCCAGGATCTGTGATTTGTAACTCTTGTCATTTCTAATTCAATTACAAATTAAACATTCTGTGTATTTTTCTGGAATTGTTTTAACACAGATGATAAAACATGTACATAATCAAGTAATAAAACAAAACTGTCTAACAACTGGATTTTTCAGTAATATGACCACAATAATTACTGATAAACCGAATGCGGATCAATCATTTCAGTTCTATTCAATTTTATTAGCATTTTCCAAGAACACTAAACAAGTACAGTTCACTATATGGAAAGTATTCAGATTAAGTTCTTCTGGCACACTATCCCTTTTAAATAAATCGCCTATGGCCCTGTGTCTACCTCCTCTCTGCTTTTATGGGGATATATTGCACTAACTGTCAGAGGGAGGTGCAGCATGTGGAGGAAGAAACTAAAAAGTGAGAAAATTACACCAATCAAAAACCCTAATTGGGGGGTGCCCATCTGTACCATCTGACAGGAAGTGAAGCAGAGTTGTGGGAAATCCAGCCCTCAAAATAAGCACAGGCCATTCTCTTCCCTTTTGTTTGAAATTCAGGCTGGGTACAAGCAGGGTAGCCCAAAATAGCAGCCCAAACCAGGAGGTAATCTCTTGGTTCCAAGGCAACATGAAAACAGTCCTGTCTTAAGGAGCTTTGGAGAGCCTAGCAACGGCAAACAGAGGCAATCAAAGGGAGTCAGACATGACTGTGCTGCAGTGTGAAAGCAGCGCTTCCCATTCAGTGATACTCAACAGGCTTCAGAATATATTCCCAGAATGCTGAAGAGACAGTTGCTCAGGAGAACAGTGCAGCAACATAAACGCAGGTGAGACAACACAGCACTGGGTGAGTGAAATGTATTTTACTTGTTCTCCAAGACCTTGATTCTGAGATACATACACAGAAAAAAACACTTCAATCTTCACTGTTAGGTTATGAACTCTAGATTTTTGAAAGGACACTGAGAAAAGAACCATCAGCTTCAACATGAAAGAGCTTGTCCTATCACTCCTGAGTCGAGGATATAGTCATGTGGTCCAGACGGATGGCGAAAGAAAATATGGAAGACTGGAAGTCTGTTTCGAACCAGAGGTATTCACTAACCACATGGGTGTAATCAGTGAATAAGTTGTGTCTAGGCTCCAATTAGAACATCCTGCAGTATTTAGTATAAGTAACTGAACACAACTGGCTCTGTACATTTCAAATTGTTTAAATGTACATGTACATTTAAACAATTTGAAAAAGAAATATTGACTGTGAGGTGACAGAGCATTTACATCTATACTGAATGAACCCCATTTTTATATGGGGTTCAGGGGTCCAAAAGTAATATGGACAATTGGCTACTCAGTTGTTTTTGGTTGGCTTATTTGATTAGTTCATACACAAGAGCTAACCAAAGGTCAGGAGTTGATTTGAGACATGATAATTGTACATGGAATATGTTTCTGTTGCTTCACAATATGACGACTGAAGAAGTTTTAATTACAGTAAAGCCGAGTATTATGACAATAAAAAAATCTAAAGATGTACCTAAAATAGCTTGCAACATGCCCTTCACATTGTCAGCACTGAGATACCGTAAAGAAACTCGAACATCTATAGTTGCTTTAGTGTTTTATGCAACTTCGCAAGAACTAGCCATTGGGGGCACGGTTTGCAAAGGGTGCTTGGCTCCCACAGATTGCCGCTTGCAGCTGTATTTATAGATGTGATAATCGCATGTGGAATATGTTTCTGTTCCCTCAGAATATGTCGCTGAAGAAGTTTTAATTTGGGACAAGCAGAATATTACAACAATGGAAAATCTATAGCCATACCATTAATGCTAACCTTAGTGTGCCAAAAGCAATAGTTTGGCACACTGTTAAGAATCAAGAATGATTAGTGAGCTTATTGTGTATATATAAAATTGAAAAGAACCTGGCAGACCACAGTAGTGGATATCCAAAGAACATCAAGAATATCTGCTGAACAGAAGAACAACACTATTAATGATGCAGGCAATTATGTGTCAGAGTACACTACTGTAAAGAGAAGAATACAGCAGTATGTGTTCAGAATATTTCACGCAAGGTGCAAATCATCAATAAACCTCAAAAACAGAAAAAAACATGTTTGAGTTCGCTGAAAGGTAAAGGTAAATTACTATAAAGATAAATTCCAGTCCATTATGCTCAAAGAGCCAAAACAACACACCTGTATGATCTCAAATTTAGTCACTGTGTCACAAATGTCATTGATTGAATTAAGTGAAACATGACCAGTGGTTTTCTCTTATATAATCTACTGTCAACCAGGACTACTTCATCAGGAAATCCCAGCCTCCTCTGCTTCGCTTATCCAGCAGTGGACGGCTGCTTAGTGGGGTGGAGCCCACACCACCTAAAACCTACAGCACTAGGAGAGGGCCACTTATTCTATACTCAGAAGATTTTGCCTTATCATCCTCCCAACCTGACAAGGTCAACAGGAAGGAGCGGGCTTTCAGAGCGTCTAGAGAGGAAGCAGAGTTTGAATTCTACTCTCTTCAAGATCTGACTGAAGCTGCTTTAGCGTATTGTAAAAAGCAGGTAAAGTCTGAATCATCAAAGAAAGAACAAAGGAGAACACAAATAATTAACAGACCACTGTTCATAAACAGATCACTACAATGCAGGAAGAAATTATGTACATTAGAGTCTATCTAATGTGAGTAAATACTGAAACAGCTTTAAAAACAAGATGATATAAAACACTGAGAATGGTTGTGTTGTCTTTTGTGACTGGCTCATTAAATATACTGTAAGAAGGAAAATCGTTTTATAAAGTATAAGCCAAAGCCAAATACATGCACTGATGTAAAACCGGTCCTTCTCTGTTAGACTTAGCCAGTTTAAGAGGTCCAGATCTGCTACAAATGAACCATTGTGTAGATCTGGCTGAGGTCAACTCCATACGGCTGACTGAAGGAGCAGTGGGACATAAACTAAAGTGAGAGGGCAGGCTGCAGTAAATCTCCCAGCCTTTTACTGCCTAACTGAGTTTAAACTCTGGTTCAGGTCAGGGTGACAGCCTTCACAGCAGTATTAGTTTACCAGGCCTAGTAAGAGAACCACAGCTCTGTTCTGGTCCTGAGAGTTAACACCATCCTCAAGGCAGAGCGATTAAGTGCTATATATTAATTTTACGTCTCATTCGCTAATCTCTCAGAGCGGCTGCACAGCAGCACCTGGGCTCAGCTGATAAGCCTGCAGCGTGTATGCTCCACAGACTCTCACTGCTCAAGGTGTCTCCAATTTCCCTACATTTCAAGCCAATCAAACTGCCAATTTAAGTATATTATCCTGATTGACCTCAGCGTGATACAAGCTGCAAATCTTAATAAAGTTGTCCTAAGGGGCTTTATATTAGCAGACAGTCCATAATCTATCTGGTTCCTCTCCAGGACAATCTGCAAATGCACCACAGGCATTAGCCATTGCCTCATTATATGAACATTAATCTTCTTCCCTTAGCTGAGTTAGTGAGCACTTTGGCAGAAGACTAAAAGATACCACACTTGTCTTGTAGAAAAAAACAAATACAGACATGCATTAGGGATGTATCCAAATACACATGCATTAGGTTTCATACTATTCAGGCTTTTCCTAAAGAAAGCTTTCCAGGAAGGTTCACAGGGCATTTGGAACTGGGATCCCACAGGATGCAACAAAGTCACAGTCAGATATGAAACTTATGGGGCAAAGAAATACCACACTCATGAATTCAAAACATGAGTCCGAGGTGCTGTGCAATGCATATAGAGCATTAATTCAGCCTTACTAACTGGGTCATGGCAGTTTAAATTAGGCTACCAATCTGGTGATAGTTTGAGAAATAGACCAATTAAATTAGAAAATATCACAGACAGGTGCAAATAAAAATAATAACTGCAGCAATTTAGAAAAAAGTGAACATCTCAAGTTGAGCTTAATTATGAACTGAGTGATGTAGCTGAGGTTGAGGAACTGACATGCTGACAGTGCTGCCATTTCTACCTGGGTTTTTCCAGTTCATAATAATTTTTTTTCAAAAGAAAGTCCACATCCTTTTCAGATATAAATCCAAATACAGATACAGTTATCTGGAGCACTAAACAGATACAGATTGTGGCACTGTGTTACACTTTTCACATGCATATTTAGCTCGAGAAGTTAGTCTTTCAAAATTGGTATTGATTCCCATATCGTAACCAAATGTTTTACTGAGATATAATGAAAATATTTTCAGGATTTGTCTATTCATCACAATAACTGTTTTGAAGCAAGTTTAAAGCTTTGTATTACCCAAAACCTTGGTGTACATAATGTAGATTAATAGCATAAGGCTGGAGAGCTGGAGGCACTTGCATGAGCAGCTGGAGTGTGTGACCCAAACAGACAGATTGTCAGGCCAAAGCGGGAATGCTGCAGGTGATGAGAGCTGAATGTAGTAATCAGAGTGTTTACGGATCAGGACGCGCCCCAGCATGGAGACGAGCCCTCGGTGTGGGTGGCCTGTGCGTAGAGCGCCCCATCTGTCACGTTCTGCCTACAGCTGAATGTAAACAACACAGGTGTGCCCCGGGCAGCCAGGAGCTCCAAACAAGCGCAGATGCAGTTCTTATCACTGCACATCTGAATTCAAGTAAATCATATTCATACTTTCGCAGACAGATGATGCTAGGCAGACAAAGCCAAAATAATCAGTACATCGTGAGCGATAATCTAGCACAAATTTTGTATGCAAGTAAAAGAAAACAACACACAAATGTTTTATAAACAGTGGGCTGCCTATATAGCACAATGCCAACCTTTCATTCTCTCACCCTCATCCTCTTTAAGGGTTTCCTAAGGTAAAAGCTTTGAAATGATGCATCTGGATGCTGCAGTGTTGAACAAGTTGCCACTTCCCTTTAAGGCAGTCACGTGTTCAATCCAGAGTGTGCCAACATTTTAGTACTGTTTGACATTATAAAGACAGTAAATAAGCAAAATTTATGTAAGATGTATATAAGAGATTATAAGAAGTTATCAGATGTTTTGAGAAAAATGTTCTGATTTTTTGTGCTTCAGAACTAGGGAGATGTGTAAAAAAAAAAAAATTCATTTTTCTTCTTTTGGTTCTTCTCTTGGTTGCTGGTCTCAGGCCAAGGTGGAATGTCAAAGAAGCATTACTCAGCCTATGTTGCCAGACCCCAAACCTAGCACTAAGTACTTACAGTCACACCAGAGGCCTGGAGACGAGCGCAGCTATCTGACCCAGACTACTGGTGAAGGTCAGTACATCCTGAAACACATCTGGTGACCAGATATAGCCACTGTTGTTTGTTTGTGGAGAGTCTGGTTCATGTATTAATATTTTAAGCATATGCAAATGTCCTGTTGTATGAAGAACAAAAACAGAAATGATATTTGAGGAACAATAGCTCAAGTTATCCAATTCTTATTTTGTCAGAAAAATAATTGAGGACGAGATGGTGTAATGAGATTCCACTTACCAGCCTCTCTTTTTAAACTCTCTTGACATTAATAGGACATAAAAATGCAGCTTGTAATGTTACCCTGCATCCTGAAGACTATTCTGTCCCTGAAAATGTAAATGAACAAATTTTTTGACTGTTACAAAGCACTGACAATGGAGACTCCATCCAAAAATGCTAAATAAAAATTCCTCCCCAAGGAAAGAAAAAAATCATAAAAAAAAAATCCATTATGGAACATCATGTGCCCTGCAAACAAAATGATAGCAAAAAATATCTTGAATATGGGTTTATCGAAAATTTCTTATTATGAGATTAATATAAAATCAAATAAGATGATTCAGCCTGCATTTAGATGCTTGTACTTATTTCAAGTTTTAAATTATCTTATTCTATTAGCAGATAATTTTGTAGAAATAAATGCTTAAAATTAGAAGAAAAAAGTTCTGCCAATAGAACAAGGCAATTTCAAGCTTGGAATTAGTAGAAAATGTCTAGAAATAGGTTTATAATGATATATCTGATTTATTGTAATCTTATAGTAAGAAATATTAGATACATTTGACTATATTCATGGTCTTTTCACTTGCAAAGATGTCATTTTTGCAGTGTCCCTGAGTAAGTTGTTATAACAGAAAACAGTGCATTAGAATGAGTGTATTAATATTGAACTTGTGCTTAATCGACACTCAGAATCGAGATTTCAGGGCTGTGGTATAATTCTAAATACTAGCACAGCTCTTAAGGGTAGTGATGAGCGCAAGGAAAATCAGAGGTATTTATTACTGTGCTCATACTATTATGTAATTTAAAGCTTGGTAATGCCTACTCCATGTCTTTATCAAAAAATTTTAATTGTTTCAATAAGTAGTAATAAAACATTTCATACTTATAAGCTTAAATTAATTTTCTTATTATTATTGTTATTTATTTATCATTTCTGTAATAACTATTTAACAGGGACTTGTTTAATGCAGCTTACTAATAAATTGATATTTTTTTTAAAAAATTGTTGCTCTTTAAACATTATACTAAAAACTGCATAATGTTTGTCAAACAGAGTAAAGTACCACAGGATGTGCAGTTATAAGAAATTATTTGTTCTGGAGTCATATAATACCATCCTGTCATTGATTATTTGCTCAAACTGCTCGCCCTGTTGTAGCTTTTTTTCTTACATAACCTTTCAATGAATTAAATGTACTGTTTTGCAGAAAATGATGAGGAAAGTGCTTTCTTCAGACGTCAAGGTAACTGTGTACACCCCAAACCAGAACAGGTGCGATATCAGCCCCGCTTTCTCTGTTCACCACGGCCTAATCGTCCCCCGCCGGGTCCTCTCCCACTCATAACCCCAAGTCCAGCACTCAGACGTAGTGAGGACAGGCCTCATATGGCAGCAGGTATATGTTTACTAATTCCTGTACACAAGTAACTGGTGTTGCTATGGTCACAAAAAGCTTGACCGGTTTCAAAAGCAGTCTCTGTTTAGATAAATGAAATTCGCAGAATTGCTTTGTGACACTGCCAAAGAGCATGTCGGTCGTCTGGTTTGGGTCATCGTTTTATTACACTGGCTCCCATTCCAAAGGAAGCTAATTACATATTTAGAATATGTAGGTCTATGAATGCCTTCAATATACGGCTAAAGTAACAGCAACACAGCAAGATTTTATTGCCTGTTCCCTGCCATTTTAGCAGTAGGAGTACATCTACAGAAGAACTTCTTAGTAATATACAGCACTGCACATTATAAAATGAATGCTTAGCGCAGTGGTGGTTCAGTGGTTAAGGCACTGGGTTACAAATCAGAAGGTTGAGACGTCAACTCCCAGCATCACTAAGCTGCAACTATCGGGCCCTTGTGCAAAACCCTTCACCATCAACTGCTCTATGGTGCTGCATCATGGCTGAGACCCTGTGCTCTCACCCTAGTTCCCTCCAATCTAGGATATCCAAAGGAAATATTCAGAAATAAGAAAAGAATTACTTTCTAATTCACAACTGAATTATTAGCCATGTTCCAGTGAGATTCACTTAATTTGTATGTAATTACAGGACAGCCAGCAACCTCTAAGCCAACAGGAGCCGGGGAGCGCTCTATAGCCGGAGACAGAAAGGCGAGTTTCAGAACAGAGGTAGTGACACCCAAAGCTCAGATGAGCCCAATTCCTGAATTTGATGTTTGGGAGGAACACACAGAGCAGCCTGAGGATCACAAAGTTTACATGGTAATGCTGCATCTTTGACCAGTGCTGTGTGCATTTGATTTCTTTTCATCCTACTGAGATTAAATTAATACACAAGGTCAATGTGGCATTTGACTTAAACTGGTTTTAAGGCCACGTATTACACGCTAAAGGGCTTATTTTTCCTTGTACTCTGCATCAAAGTATAGATCAATAGATCATTAAACATGCTAATTTGCATATCAGTAAAATACATTTTCAGCAAATAGGTTCCACTCGGAATGATTTGTTTGTTGTTTTATTGTGATAGCACAATCCATGTTGTCAGGCCTTCACACAGCACTGTTATTTCACTGAATTTAAGATAATTAGAAAATCCTATATCAAACTCAAGGCTTTAAGATCTTTGGAGCAGTGTGTGAATTTATATGGCTCCTTTAAAGGCTGAGAACAACGACGCAATGAAAACAAGTTATTTTGAGACAACAGCCAGTAAACATATTTTCAGCCAACAGATTCCCAGAAAACAATTTTTCAGTATGAATCATTACATTATCTAAGGAGATGATAATTAGAAATTTGTTTTTAAATGTTGTGGAAGTATGAACACTTCTGATGGAAAATATCCAAAAATCAAAATAACCATTTTTGCCTGTGGTGTACTAACTAAAACAGTACCCACTGTGTAAATGTCTACCTTTCTTTCCCTCATAACATTTTCATCTTCTATAATCTGACATTCTCTAAAATGACCCCAGCTTCCTGTGGTTTCTTCTTTATGGAATTACTAAGTAATTTCTGATACATGATTTTCATTACTTCAGCATTAACGGATGAGAAACCTGAAAAGGTCGATTTATAACCAATCATCTGACCTTAAGTGTCTTTAGATTCCACTCTCTTTGCCAGTGTTTCTCATACGATGCATCGCACTATTGTTATGGCAGACATTTGGCCTTTTAATGTGTAAATAAAGTAGACTAAACAGAATAAACAGAATGAAAGGAAACGGCATTTATGGCATCTATTTGAGGTTGATTATTTGAAACTTTTCATACAGTTAAGTTTTTCTTTGGACACGATTTGACCATTACTTCAAAGAACCTAACCTTTTCCTCAATAGCTTTTATCTCCCTTATTTTGACACAAACTCACCAGGTTGCAGAGCATTTGACTGGCTACCCAAAGGACTTAAATGGTCAATGGAAACAGAGTGCAATAGAGACAGGTGGTGAGGAAGGTGGACACGCTCCAAGACCAGCTTATACGAACCTCTCTTTGGGTTGCAGTCACCTTTCAAAAGTCCCCAATGACAGAAGACAAGCAGAGGGGGGCTGGCATCCAAGTCCTGGTGAGCACCATCTACCCTGTCAAAACAGACAAACAATTAAACACTTTCTTCAATAAACTCTTTTAGATCATTTTATGCCATTGTAAGGTTTCAACAAAAATATCAAATTTTAATATTCACATAACAACCTACCATGGTTACATGTCAATAGGTAACCTACAAAATGATTAGTGTTGTATTTCTGCTGTAGTGAAACGGGGTGACCTTCATCTACCCCCCATTAAGCAAGCACTCCCTGCAGACACAGACAGCAAGGACTATGGGGTAAGTCAACATTCTCAGCACAAAAATGTCTCAGACTGGTGTGGGGGTTTTTTTCACCATAACAACTGGTTTGAACAGATATCTCTCCTGAACAAGCATTTTTGTGTTGTATACTATATGTCTTAGAAGAGCCAGTGTACCTCTCAAATTGAGAACAAACACCAGTGACAGAGTAAATGCCACTTACTGTGTACAGACATTAAAAAGAAATACTACAGGTGAAAATCTGAGGCATTCAAGAGTGTGTATATACTAAAGTGAAAATAGCTGCTGAAACAAACAGGGCAAACAAATTTTAGCTCAAATAAGGCTCCGTCATTTTTGATGTTAGGCCTCTTTAATGTATGATGGGAACACCTGATCTAGTTATGTGACCCTGGGAACAAATCAAATAACAGTTTAAAATGAAGTATATCAAACACACACCTAAATATACAGTAAAAGCTGAGCAAAATTTCCAGAGAAACATGTTTCAGAAAAACAGTCCTTCATCAGCTGTGCAAGCAAATGGCTTCTTAGGCTGTGAGGAGGTGAAATCTAGATACAGTATATATGTGATACACTAACTCAGAAAATGGACATAATAATTAGGTGGCCTAGATTGAATACCAAGTGTGACAGGACTAACTATAAATTACACCTATTATATATACAGTATATATTTAGTACCTGATGACAAATTAAAGACAATTGAAAATAAAGTGTCTTAATAAGGTGTTGGCCCACTACAAACTGCCAGAACAGCTTCAATGCACCTAGGCTCCAATTCTACAAGTTTCTGGAACTCTGGAACTGTACTGTAGGGATGAACACCATTCTCCCAAAACATATTCCCTCAGTTGGTGTTTTGAATACAGTGGTAAAGACAGCTGCCTAACACATTACTCCAAAATCTCCCACAGGTGTTCAATTAGTACAGTTCCATACGATTTTCATCATTTCCATCCTCATCAAAGCATTCAGTGACCCTCGTGCCCCGTGGATGTGGGCAGGGTCATCCTGGAATAGACCACTCTCATTAGAATAGAAATATTTCATCATATGATAAAGGTGATCAGTTAGAAGAACTTTGTACTGATTTGCAGTGACTGTTTTCCCTAAAAGGACAAGTCGACCATGCCAGCAAAATGCCCTTTACAGCATAACAAAGCCACAACCATCATTGGACGAATGGTGTTCAATCCTCCAGTACAGCTCCAGAGACTCCAGAGAGAACTGAAACTGTTGGTGTTGGTATTTTGGTGGCCCAAAACCTTAATAAGACACTAGTTTTTTTGTTTTTTTTTAAAAACTTTCATTTCCTTTAACCCATCTGTATATATAAGCTCATTTGTTTTTCATTTACATTACGTTATATTTAATATGGCTATTAAAGTGAACTTTACATGACTGCAAGATGTCTTTAAGCTCAAAGCTGGGAGCACAAGTCAAGAAAACCACAAGGAGCCAGTACCACGACTGCCAGATATACACCAGCCCGAGGTCACAACTGAGGCTGCTGCTCCCAAACCCCCAGAGAGAACTGTATTTAAGAAAGTACTTGTGCTGCTCCCTTTACCAATGGAACAAGGTAAGACCCAGAGGATGCATGGATAACTACTATCCACTCATAATTAACATCACTTCAGCAGCACTGGATGTCAATCCCTGAACTGGAATCCTAGTGCCCTGCACAATGTTCGGTATTCTCTGTTGGCATATACCTCACTTCACCTAATTCCCAAGTCATTTGTGATTTGAAGTAGCTACAGGACTTGGAAAGCTTCCCCTTCCTGTCACTTATGTCTCCACATTAAGTTCTCAATCCTTTTGTCTCAGTGTCAGGACTTCAGTACCTTGCCTTAAGGAGTTTCTCTCCTGCCTTTGTCTTGTCAGATGGTCTTTGTGGCCTTCCTGAGGAAAAGGAAGAAATTGAGGATGTCCTGTGTAGTGATGTGGAACAGAAAGTGGAGTCGATTAGGAAAGAAGAGAACAGGCCCTTTGAACACGGGCGCAGGCTAAAAGCAGCACAACAAGACATCCTCATCGGGTTTGAACCTGAGGAGGACAAAAGTATTCAGATCAATCAAAACAACAATCTCTGACTATACTCTCACTTTATATTCATTTGTCTGATAGTATGTCTTAAGCTACAAGAGCTGGAATAAGAGAAGAATAGTAATGCTGTTTTTAATTCAATTTTGATTTGCACAGTTGGGGTGGGTGTGTTTCAGCTATTTCAATTTACTGTTAAATATCTAAACATATTACAAAGGAACTGTATACTACTGATTAGTGATTCACAGTTTAAGTCAACCCTCATCATCATAGATCTTGTTTTCATGTAGTGTGATGAAAGTATTGCATACTGGTCAACCAAAACATAAATGTAAGAATGTTGGCAGAGAAGTAGGTTTGGCCTTGCTTTACAAGCAATATAATAGCACAAAACATCGCTCTTGGCTTTGATATAACAAAAAATAACCTTCTGAAGTGCTTTCAGACATTTCAACCATAAAATCACACAGTGAAGAACCTCTTGAAGAAAGACTGAGTGGAAATGTTTTTACTGGCTGGTTATGCCCAAAAAAGTTTGCCATTTCTGAGAAGGAATGCATTTCCAAATAAAAAGTGAAGCAAGGATGTACACAGCAATATATCATACATACATTCGTTTGGTTTTTTTTTGTTTTTATTTTGACAGAGTGACTAATATCAAGTCTTGGGTTGACAGCTTCTCCTCTCACTTTTAGTTCACATACAAACACCTCTACATGACTCAAAACAAGCTAAGCTTTACAAACCTGAAGTGGCCCCTTGAATAAATCTATACTATCACAACAGCAGAAATAAATGAAAAGCACAGCCTCTCTCTGAGGAGTGATCATAGCCTGTCAGTGTACAGCTTAACCTGGGCCTGGCTACAGTTAATAGAGGCGTATGACATGGGAGATCCGAGCCGTGCTGACAGCGGGGTACTGGAGAGATCTCTGGGGCTGATATTATAAATAACAGCAGACTAGCTGAAGTTTGGTCAACACTCGTGAGGTTCTGAGGCCAAACCACCAAACCTAAAACATTGTGAACAAATATAGAGACCTGAGGAGAGGAAAGCAGATTTTTGGATAACACTGAGCCAGATCTCATCTTGTACTCAAGCAGAACAAGTTCACAGAAAATCAAGTCTTTTTTTTTCAGTTCCTCTAAAACAGAGGACAGATGGATGGTTTAAAACCACACCACATCATCGAAATGGAATCAGTTCAAAGAGGAAAGAAAATTATTAATATGCCAAAATATTACATTATATCATTCTACTCTTATTTCTGTTTTCCTATGGAGGCATTTGCAGGAAAATATCACATATGTCAGTAAAGATTACCATTCAGTATAACAAGATTGGAGGCCTTTGGGTTTGAACCATTGTTGAGGCCCTATACCTGAATCTACAGCTGCTCCAACCAGAAAAAGCAAGGCTGCTATACTATAAAACAGTAACAACTATAACAAAAAACAGTATGATAAGTAGTCACTGAGGAGTGAGGGACAAGTGTAGTTGCTTTTGCTTTTGATGTTAAATTCAAAACATGTAGTCTTGCAATAGTTTGGCATGCCTTTCATGTGTTATTGCCCAGAAATAACAGAATGTCTGAATATGAAACTAACTTCAGTCAGAGACATGATGCCACCACTTTAGCCAAAACAAACCTCTATATACAACCAACACAACACATTCTAATACGGATGGTTAACAGGTACCAACATGGCCCATTGAACAAAAGGTATGATAAAGCTAGTCCAAATGAAATTCATTAAATATAATACAAAGATAGGCCTTACCTTTAACTTTAACTTACTTTCCCTTTACCATGTCCTCAGGATTTATTTGCAACAACTTCCTTAGCCTTTTTTTTCTTTTTGCATTCAACTACAATATTTTCTGTTATCCAACATTATAGTTAGCTAACTAATATTAAAAGTCCATGTGACTAAACCTGCGTTCCCTCCTATTGTCAAAATCCAAGTAAGCACAGTAAGCACAAGCCAAATCTAAGTGGCATACACAGTATGCTCAAGCTAAATATAAGTGATGTACAACTGGGTAAATCAAAGCACCTAGAGCCAGCGGCAATATTTGAAAATGTTCTGTTAGCACGTGTCTCTCGCACCGCCGGGGTTGGGGGTGTGATTCCTGCCTCTGCCCTGAGTTTGCATGTCCTCCCCATTCTTCGGGGGTTTTCTCCGGGGACTCTGGTTTCCTCCCCAAGTCCAAAGACATGCGTTGTAGGCTGATTGGTGTTTCCAAATTGTCCGTAGTGTGTGAATATGTGTGCGATTGTGTCCTGCAATGGGTTGGCACCCTGTCCACGGTGTCCCCCACCTTGTGCCCCAGGTTCCCTGGGATAGGCTCCGGGTTCCCCACCGACCTTGTTTAGGATAAGCGGTATGGACAATGGATGGATTAATTTGGGAGGCCCTAAAATAGCTTTTTACACTGATACCACAAATACTAAATATGAATCAGTATGGCAAATGAATCACTAAAAGATATTGTTTATGAATCAAGCCTAGTATTTAAGAGGATACCAGCTACATTCAATGTTCACTTTAGATTGTACTAAAGTGACTAAAACTTTGCTAAAAACTTGAAATCACTAGGCAAGTAAGAATATGTCAAAATAGCTTCATACACTTTTTTGAAACCACAAAATTGTTGATTTCTTTCTTCTTCAGAGCATCAGACTGCCATGGGTCCACTGCCTCCATTTGTAGGTCGTAGAGGTCTCGGAAAGCAGTGCTCTATGGCAATCTACAGACAAGACCCGCGTGACCCTGCAGATCAGTCAGAGCCTCAGCCTGGCATTATCAGAGGCAGCCTTCCTCTGGAGCTGAGGGGTATCTCACAACTGATTTATTAAAATCTACAACTGGCATCTAGTCAAAAGTTGATAATCATGCTAGAAGGGAGGTATAGCATTTTTATAATTACAATTTAATATATTAGTGAACAACATCTTGGTTTTTTTTTTTACCATTTATAGTTACTTAAATGTATAACATCAACAGGAAGTAACTTCCTGTTATCACTTATGTTACAGCATATATAATGAGTCATTACTTTACTTTCTCTCTCTTAAAATTAAGACAAAAAAAAACACAGCTTGTCATGTTAGAGAAACCAGGAAGGTCTCTGCCCTGAAGTCTCTGCTATGTTTTGTTACAAATTGCTGACATACAAGACTCCTTCCATAAATATTAAATAAATGTTTCCTTACACTAAGTTGCATTATATGAATGATTATATGTTTTTATTAGTTAAACATGCTTTTTTATCCTTTTATTATAAAGCTATGTGGTGTGCCCACTATACAAGTGAATAAGCTGTTACTATAGAAATGATAATGTGTTAGAACCAATACATTCATATAAACCTGGCATTTGAATTACAGCTGGCACTTTCTTTACAGCTGTTAAAGAAAATTAATCAGCACCTTTGAGAATCAGTTAAGCAATTAAATGTCAGTGAGTTTGCAATACATAAAGGAAAGTAATACAATCCTTTCTTTAATATTATTCTTTATTCTCTTGCCCACTCCATTGCATGTGCTTTCAGAGTGTCAGAAAGACGGAGTACTGGGCACCTTAATAATGGGTCCTGCTGGGGAAATCATATGCTTGTCTTTCTGGGATCCCTTAACTGACACGGAGGACCACCCAGCTCTGGAGGATGCCATGAGAGAACATGGTAATCAAGTGTTGTACTGGCTTTTACCTTCTGCCCACAGACCACAGAAAAGTCTGCACTGTGGTTTAAGATGCTCTGAAATAAAAGAGGAGCATATCTTAAATATCATAATGTCACCTTTATCCTATAATCTGTCTTAAAGACAGTTTATACAAATGTAATACAAGGCCTAGTCACAGTCATTTAGTGGAGCATTAGGTCAAGGACAGTGATGCTGAGAAGGTCAAGAAGTCAACTAAACAAAGAAAAAAGGCAGACAGTGAGGCAGTGAAGAAAGAAAAGGAAAGAAGGAAACAAGGTGTAAAAATAAAATGTCTTTTGTGAAAATGTCTTTATCTTTATCTAAGTTGTCAGGGTTATGACTTCTGAAGGTGTTCTGGAGGAGTCATCGACCATCTTGGACCAAATGGAAGAGCAAGCTACACAAAAAGGTCAGTATCTGTCCAAACAGGATCATACAGACAACTCTATTATCCTAATCCTAGACACTGGGCCTCATTTATCAAGCTGGATATGAATGCATTTGTTCATCAATTGTTCACAGGTGCATTTAATGTTGTATTCATGAAAATCCAGCTATTACGGAAGAGCGTTCATATCCTACGAGAGCTCCTGAGATTGTGTGTAAATTTATACATAAGGAGACCCACTAACTGTGAACCTGAACTGACCGGATTCAAATTGTGTAATTGGTGATGAGCTACTGCAGTTTTATAAACCAATTATGCTTTCAAATTTAAACAGCTTATTTATTTCAATTAAACACACAAATGTAATTAAACTTTTGTGAAACTATGTCATTTCATAGTAATGACTTGAAAGAAAGAGATTAAAAAAACTTCATAAAAACTATGACTAGTTATTCAGCAAAAGAAATGATATTCTCTAAAGGACTATTCAAGGCTGAGCTGCATTACTGGAAGAGTTAGCACGCACCACACTTAGGAGACGCTCTTTCACCATTTAGTTGTCATTTTTTGTTTTCAGCTCTCTGTGAGCTTTGCCTTTTAAGGAGTATGTGTGGGTGCCACAAATTGCAAATCAGGTGTGCTACGAAAGCACTTGGCATGTTACAGGTGATTGGCCTTTATCACCATAACACACTTGAGTATGAAGAAAATCAGCATTATGGAAACTTTTATAAATCCAGCAGGAAGTTTTAGTTCAGTTTGGCCTCCGAAAAACACTCACACAAAACTTTACTAACAGATTGATAAATGCCAGTATTACAATACACACAGGGACTGTTTAAAGAGCATACTACAATTTTCGTGGAAGTGTAAATGGACTGGACTCTCAATTCAGCTGTAAGTCTAGACGTAACTATACTGCAGACTGAAACCTTGCATGTACAGTGATTATGTTCATAGTAGCGGTTCTATTTCTTATACAGATTTCACATTTTTAGCTCCATGTCACTACACTCCATTGCCACATGAATACATGCAGGTAGTCTAAAACTCAAGAATGCTATACACACTTATATACAGTCCCCCTCCCCCTAAGTCGTGAATGCTCCACATCTGGTAGTGTTTTGCAGCAGTGAGGTATCCCGGCCGGAGAAACGTGATCTCCTTCCAGGCCAGGGCTTAATCCCAGCCCAGGAGTCTGTGTGACTGACAGAGGCTGTGTTTTCTCAAGCCGACCTCTGGAGCTGCTCTGTTTCCTTTATCCTGTCACTGGTCAGAAACTGAACCCCCCCACCAAAACTACTCTACCTCACCCACCCAACCCCCAACCCCTCTCCACTCCCTCTTCTATCCATGCTGTACTCTTCACCGCTTCTCCCCCTTTCCTCCTGAAAGTTGGGCCTCTGGAGAAAAAGAAACTGTCTAAATAAAGATTCTTTAGGCAAATGCCCAAAACTGGCTACATGGCCTTGAGCAAAGCAATCCAACTATAGACTATATATAACATCCAGCTCAAGAGCTTATGTGGACGTGTATGGGGAAATAATCTTTAACTATCCTGTTTGGCAAAATTTAGACTGATAATAAGCTTGAACACACTTTTTCAGTTTGAATTTAATGAGATTAAAATTCAAATACGAGATATTAGCTCTAGAGAAACTTGCTTAAATACAGTCAAGTTACCAAGTCAGTGTTAATGAATGCTTAAAGGATTCAGACACGCACAGCTGCACAATATTATTTACATTCACAAAGATCCCTGCTGTAGACAGCTTTGGATATTAACTTTAAGTCTAAAGCCAATAAGCGTGTCCTTAAAATTACCAGAAGATTCTTTACGCTTGGCTGTCGTGACACTGACAAGGTGCTAACAAGTTCATGACCAAAAATAGCCGGTGGTGTAGCAGAGTCGACACATTGTAATCTAGGGCGTATGGCATGCAAGAGTTGTTGCCATATGTTATGGATATCTTACTAGGAGAGAGCTGATGAGAGAAAATGTGTTCAAAAGAATTTCAACAAGAAAAAAAAAAGCATACAGTTTGAGTAGTTTGGTCTGCTATTAGATATATTTGAGGTTAAAACGACCATGGACTGCTCAGGCTGCAAAGACTGACCAACAGGCTGGATGCAGGATGCTTGGTGAAAAATAACTGAATAACTGATCATTGAAATAACTAACTGATGCATGATCATTTTACACTGTTTCATTTTATGATCAGTGTCCCAGAAAAAAAAACTAGGGTCATATAACCACATCCAAAGCATCCACTGGCCTCTAGTGGGCAGTATTTCTTCTTGGCCTGTCCCTAAATTCATTTTTAAAAAACCCAATCCATTTCAAAGACATGTAGTTCTAGAGTACAAAATGATCCCAGGCTGAGATAAATGACAAATGTGGTATGAGATGTGTAGTGTTCATGGGTCATATGTAGTGTTTATAGTCTCAGACTGAAATCATATACCAGTCCTCAATTTCATCACTACATATGTCTTTCTAATAGAGAACAGCAAATGAAGAGAAGCGTGTAACATGATATTGTGCATTCACTGACAACACTTTTTAAAATGATTTCCCACATCATAATTCTTAACTGGTTTAAAATTTTAAATCACCCTGCACTGTTAATAGCGACGGAAATAACATTTAAACAGCTATACTTTTTTGGCTTGAGTCTGATAGGGGAGGAAAGGTGTGAAATAAAAGTGCCACTTCAGGTTAAAGCGATATGTGGTGGCCTACATTCCATGTGGCATGGACGCTTACTGTGGGGTCCAGCAAGGGTGGAAGGGTTCAGAGAGAGAGAGAGAGAGAGAGAGAGAGAGAGAGAGAGAGAGAGAGAGAGAAATGCAGAAAGTGAGATGTGAGATGGCAAGAAAGGAAAAATACTAATAGCATAAAAGGAGAAGAAGAAGTATTAGTGAGTAAGTGAATGAGTGAGTGAGTGTATGCAGTAGAGCAAGACAGCAGAGAGATGGAAAATTAGAAAAAGAAAAAGGCACACAGAGAAAGAGAAGTAAAGTGAGAGGTTAGTAAGGAAAATCTTAGGAGTGTAAAAGGAAAAAGAAGCAGTGAGTGAGTGAGTGAGTGAGTGAATGGAAGTAGAGCGAGACAGTAGAGAGACTGAAAATGAGAAAGTAAAAGGCATATTTCTGTTGCCATTACGGGGGATTTGAGTCATGGCAGATGAATAATAGGAACAGTTGATTGGGCAAGTGTGTGGGACCAGAGAAGCTGGAGCGGTGAGTGAAGCGTGGAGAGACACAGACGTGGAACAGCCCGGCTCTCTGGGGTGACTGCTACACTCAACTGAGCCTGAATGGCAACAGAGAAAGGCTGAACCTGTCCCCCCTTTCTCTCTTTCTCAGTCTCTTTCAGTATATCTTCTTAACACACCCTTTTCCCCTTCTGTCTGACTTCAAAGCAGTCCTGGAACCCATTAAAACAGACAGACTCGTCGAAAAATAAACGGTGCCTCGTTGGTGTGGTGGTGCAGGAGAGCTGGCCCCTGTGTGTCTGTGTGTGTGTAGGCTGTAAGGTGCAGTCTGCCGCGCTCTGCTGGGTCTGATCTACTGCCCACAGGCGTAAAGCAAATACCACCACTCTGTAGCCAAACACTGTTCATGCTCACCATGTCTCCCAGGGCTTGAGACAAATAGTACATAAACATCTGACATTTTAAAGAGTGTCTGCCTGTGCATGTGTGTGTGAGTGAATGAACAAACACAGTAAAAAAGAAAAAAAAAGGCATGGTTACCCATGCAGTATGTCAGTTTCACTACTGAAGGTGTCACCTTTTGTCTAGATACATTCAGTAGATGGACAGATGGTTCTATAAAGGCCGGTTTTAATGCAAAACTAAAGTTTTACAGTTTAAAAACAATTAAGCCATTGTTATATATAGTTGCTGTCTTTTGTACGGATGAAATACATGGCAGTGATAATGTGCACAGGGTTAATCTTAGCGCTCCCTCTAGTGGAACGAAGCTTTATTACTACATGGCTGACTTGCCAGCCCTGTGGTAACAAACATCATAATCCAATAAACGTGTATAATAGGCATATGCTGCTGATTTCACAGCCCATGAGGCTCACTTTAGTGAGACTGCGTCCATCAGCCCTGCTGCAGGAATGTGCAGTGTTTTGGGTTCTGTAAACGGAGACCTCACCGGTCACACAGGTCAGATTTTAGGTTAGGTACACTTTCAACAGAGCAACATGGTTCTCTTTTTTTTCCCGTGCCAACTGGACACAGCATGTCATATAAAAAAATAGCCTTCTGTTTAATCCAAAAGCATGAGAATTATTACCTCCTTACTTCAATTGGTATATCAGTGTTAAATTACAGCTACAGTACAAAAGTATTTTTCCTTCCTGTCAGTTGTTGAAAATAAATTCCTGATTAGTACAAGCTATGAGTACGTAAGCAGCATTTAATGCAGAATTTCTAAATTAAACATGTAATTCAGTGCTACTTACCACATCGGTAGCATGTGTGCAATTACCATGGATAAGAATTGTTTGCCCTTCCCTTGAAGTCACTTGACAAATCCCATTATTTAGTATGTATTTTTGTAGAAGGCCTTCATACGTTTTTTTCTGTTAAATGTATAGCTTGTCCTTTAAGAGAGAACTACTTTTAAGAAATATAAAATATGTGGTTATGTGTTACCAAAAAATTCTTTAAAAAAAAAAAAAAAAAAAAAGCAGGCATGTCTCCTAGTAAAGATCAAACAATCCTGCATCTGTTTTCCTCTTACAGGAGGACTGAATGACACAGAAGTGGAGGCTAAGCGAGGTCACAAGAAACAATCCAGCACTAAGCGAGAGGTATGAGCCTGATCTAAAAGCCCTGCTACACCTGCACACCACATCCGACAGTGTATTTACTCAAACCATGATGTCTCAGCATGTTAAGTGACCGGAGAAGCACTGAGAAATAAACACTAATGAAATATGGTCTTGAAATGAACCAAGAATCATGTCTTAACAGAATCCAGTGTACTGTTGCCAAGCAGAGTTTATGATCCATGGATCTTCATGTAGCTGAAAGAAAAGAAGCACAGCTGCCAGCTAATCTAAGATATGGGTTAAATGTTTTAATGGTGTTATGGAAGTTCACAATGTAGATATGATTAGCTATCATGCTGGATGTCTGTGTTTATGGTTTTGAAGGACATACCTCGAGCTGCTGAACGCATGGAGATGGCACAGTGTTCTGGCTGGAGAGTTTAGAGGAAGGCCCAGCTAAGGCTGAATGTTTTTTTGTTTTGTTTTTCAAAATGCAAGCACGTTTCACATGTAATCTTTTTAAAAGTGCTGCCACTGGCATTTTAATACTCTGCCCGGCCAAAAATAAAAGTCACTGTTTAGATTTTAATAGGCAAATACATAAGAGTCTATGAACGGATCATTATTAGAGTGATTATAATGTTTCTAGCA